>JAODAL010035302.1:0-43103 GCA_025379985.1 Phyllomedusa bahiana | reverse complement strand
GCCCCCGCCCCCCAAAATAACACAGGCCCCCCGCACCCCCAAATATAACACAGGACCCCGCAACCCCCCAAAATACAACACAGACCCCCCCCCCCCCCAAATATAACACAGGACCCCCCCCCCCAAATATAACACGGGCCCCCGACCCCCCAAATATAACAGGACCCCGACCCCCCCCAAATATAACACAGGACCCCGCACCCCCCAAATATAACACGGGCCCCCCCCCCCCCAAAAATATAACACAGGCCCCCCCAAAACCCCCAAATAAACACGGGACCCGCCCCCCCCCCCCCCCAAAAAACACACGGCCCCCCCCCCCCCCAAAAAAACACAGGACCCCCCCCCCCAAATATAACACAGGACCCCCCCCTAAATATAACACAGGACCCCGCACCCCCCCAAATATAACACAGGACCCCCCCCAAATATAACACAGGACCCCCCCCCTAAATATAACACGGGCCCCCCCCCCCCCCAATAAACACAGGACCCCCCCCCAAATATAACACAGGACCCCCCCCCAAATATAACACAGAACCCCCAAATATAACACACGACCCCGCACCCTCCAAATATAAAAACGGACCCCGCACCCCCAAATAAACACAGGGCCCCACAGCCCAAATATAACACAGGGCCCCCCCGCACCCCCAAATATAACACAGGCCCCGCACCCACCAAATATAACACAGGACCCGCACCCCCCAAATATAACACAGGACCCCGCCCCCCAAAAATAACACAGGCCCCCCCCCCCCCCAAAAAAAACACAGGCCCCCAAACCCCCAAATATAAAACAGGGCCCAGCAACCCCCCAAAAAAAAACACGAACCCCCCCCCCCCAAATATAACACGACCCCAAACACCCCCAAATATAACACAGACCCGCACCTTCCAAATAAACCAGGCCCCCCACCCCCCAAAAAAAACACAGGACCCCACACCCAAAATATAACACACGACCCCCCCAAATATAACACAGGACCCCGCCCCCCCCAAATATAACACAGGACCCCGCACCCCCAAATATAACACAGGACCCCGCACCCCCCAAATATAACACAGGACCCCGCACCCCCCAAATATAACACAGGACCCCGCACCCTCCAAATATAACACAGGACCCCGCACCCCCCAAATATAACACAGGACCCCCCCCCCAAATATAACACAGGACCCCGCACCCCCCAAATATAACACAGGACCCCGCACCCCCCAAATATAACACAGGACCCCCCCCCCCAAATATAACACAGGACCCCGCACCCCCAAATAACACGGGACCCGAAACCCCCAAAATTTAACACAGGACCCCGCACCCCCAAATATAACACAGGACCCCGCACCCTCCAAATATAACACAGGACCCCGCACCCCCCAAATATAACACAGGACCCCGCACCCCCCAAATATAACACAGGACCCCACACCCCCCAAATATAACACAGGGCCCGCACCCCCCAAATATAACACAGGACCCCACACCCCCCAAATATAACACAGGACCCCGCACCCCCAAATATAACACAGGACCCCGCACCCCCAAATATAACACAGGACCCTGCACCCCCAAATATAACACAGGACCCCGCACCCCTAAATATAACACAGGACCCCCCCCCCCCCAAAAAAACACAGAAAAAACCCCCACACCTCCAAATATAACACAGGACCCCCCCCCCAAATATAACACAGGACCCCCCACCCCCCAAATATAACACAGGACCCCACCCCCCAAATATAACACAGGACCCCCCCCCCAAATATAACACAGGACCCCGCCCCAAATATAACACAGGACCCCTCACCCCCCAAATATAACACAGGACCCCGCACCCTCCAAATATAACACAGGACCCCGCACCCCCCAAATATAACACAGGACCCCGCACCCCCCAAATATAACACAGGACCCCGCACCCCCAAATATAACACAGGACCCCGCACCCTCCAAATATAACACAGGACCCCGCACCCCCCAAATATAACACAGGACCCCCACACCCGTCCCCGCCTTCCCCCCTAAATATAAAACAGACCCCCGCACCCCCCATAAATAATAACACAGGTCCCCGCACCCCCCCCTAAATATAACACAGCAACCCCCCCTAAATCTAACACAGGAACCACCGCACACCCCCCAACTAAAACAGAGGACCCCGCACCCCCCCCAATTTAACACAGGACCCCGCACCCTCCAAATAGAACACAGGACCCCGCACCCCCAAAAAGAACACCGACCCCCCAACCGCACACCCCCAAATAAACAACAGGCAGGACCCCCCCCCTAAATATAACACACGACCCCGCACCCCCCAAATATAACACAGGACCCCGCACCCCCCCAAATATAACACAGGACCCCGCACCCCCCAAATATAACACAGGACCCTCCCCCCCCCCAAATATAACACAGGACCCCGCACCCCCCAATATAACACAGAACCACCCCCCACCCCCCAAATAACCACAGCACCCCGCACACCCCAAATATAACACAGTACCCCGCACCCCCCCTAAATATAACACAGGACCCCGCACCAACTATAACACAGGACCCCCCCTAAATATAACACAGGACCCCCCCCAAATATAACACAGGACCCGCACCCCTCCAAAATAAACACAGGTCCCCCTAAATATAACACAGGACCCCGCACCCCCCAAATATAACACAGGACCCCGCACCCCCCAAATATAACACAGGACCCCGCACCCCCCAAATATAACACAGGACCCCGCACCCCCCCAAATATAACACAGGACCCCCCCTAAATATAACACAGGACCCCGCACCCTCCAAATATAACACAGGACCCCCCCCCTAAATATAACACAGAACCCCGCACCCCCAAATATAACACAGGACCCCGCACCCACACAGGACCCCGCACCCTCCAAATATAACACAGGACCCCCCCCCAAATATAACACAGGACCCCCGCACCCCCCAAATATAACACAGGACCCCGCACCCCCCCCAAATATTACCCACCGTACCCCGCAACCCCCCAAATATACACAGAACCCCGCTCCCCCAAATATAACACAGACCCCCCCCCACCCCCCAAATATATACACAACCACCCCGCTCCCCCAAATATTAACACAGGACCCCCACCCCCCAAATATAACACAGGACCCCGCACCCTCCAAAGAGAACACAGGACCCCGCACCCCCAAATATAACACAGTAACCCGCACCCCCAAAATATAACACAGGACCCCCCACCCCCAAATATAACACAGGACCCCACATCCCCAAATATAACACAGGTCCCCGCACCCCCGCCCCCCCCAAATATAACACAGGACCCCGCACCCTCCCAAAAAATAACACAGGACCCCCCCCAAATATACCATGACCCGACCCGGCACCCTCCAAATATAACCCAGGACCCCCCCAAATATAACACAGGACCCCCCCCCCCTAAATATAACACAGGACCCCCCCCAAATATAACACAGGCCCTGTGTAAACGAACGGCCACTTTCCCCGGCAGGACACTTTTCAACTTTACTGAGTGAATACAAAAACATTCACCAGAGAATGATTCTACAGTTTGTGATTCATCCATCTAATCTCTTCGTGGTCTTCTCTTCGGTGCAAAGCCTGCATGTGGGGGACAATGCGTGTTCTGAGACCAACCAGCACTCTTCGATTAGGACACTTGCAGACGCCCTGGTAAACCATCTGATTGTAGTCACAGCTCCACCAAACCTCTTCACCAGAGCAGGGAGACACCCTCTCAGCCTCCCGCACTCTCCTCTCTACATGTCCTCTCTGGCTCCCACCTCCTCCCTTTCCTCTTCCTGTCCCTGTGTCGCCCCCGCATAACATTTTCTCCCTGTAATCATGCAACTACCACACTTCATCTCAAATATTCTGGCGCCATCTACTGGTGATGGACTTACTTACACCCCCTTGTTACAACACCTCGTCCCCAGGGCTTAAGGGGTTGCCGTCCCTTAACCGAGTTTTTCACACACATATTCCTTCATAAACGAATTGCATTCTGCCAAAGGTTGGAAACTTTGGGAGTGCCCGTATCTGTGTGGGCTCAGGTCCCCGGGGAAAACCATCTGGTCGCAGGAACGGAACTACTTGACCTTGATTCCACAGTGGTGGATTATCCATTGGGAATCCCCACTTCCTTTCCTCTTCCATATCTGGGGCACGTCGGGGGAGATGCAATAACGCTCCTTTGGGGCAGGCGGCTTGGCTTACAAAAGTACATGGTCTCAACAGGTTCCGATGCACATTCCTGGTCGGAGGGCCCTTGCCCCCCTTCCGCCTTACTTCAAAGACTGGTAATATTCGGATGGGTTGGCGGATTCAACTTCGTAGCCAAGTGGTTCCCATCGCCAACATAGTTTTCCTTTTCCCTCGGGCCGACTTGTTCCTTACAATTACTCTTCTCCAGGTGCAAAGGAAGCTCTCCTCAATCTCTGATTCACCGACAACGTAGCGGGAAGGTCCATCCGCGACAACCAGGTCATAAAATTTTTCTGCACCTTTCTGCGATGATCACCCATCCAAGTTTGGGGAGTCCACTTTGGTTCTTCCCCCTCACTCGGGGTCCATCATGAGCTGAATGGGGCATCTTCCATTTCTTCCGACACAGCATGAAAGGTGAATACCGTGTGGATTGTAATGATATTATAGACCCACACCAGCTCAGCCACAAAGTCCCGACCCACCTCTCCCTCCTTCGTTCCTCTAAGGTCCGTAAGCATTTGCAGCAAGGGTCTGTTCATGTCGCGCTCCCGCAAGCGCCATTCCCATGTTGGTGGTAGGAGTGGTCCGGTCGTTCCTGATTTGGTAGGAGACGACACAGTACCTTTCGATCACCTACCCTCAAAGCAGGCCCCCTGATCGGAATGTAGCTGATATTGGGTCACCGTACATTAGAATAAATTCTTCACAAGGCCAGGCGCTGGTCCTCCGCTGTTTGGGTCCCGGTCCGGGTGCCACCGCAATTTTGGTGAAGTGGTCGAATTATAACCAACAGATAATTTTGAATATCCCCCATAGGTTCCTCACAGTAAGGTACCCCATCATGACCAGCTGTAATGGAAAAATGACTGAATACTTCCTCACCGGCACCTTGCTGTTCCATGGCTCTTGCTAACCCACAATTTCTACATCTGTTTGCATTACATTGCTCTGCATTTTTCTCATGTGAGGGTAAAGTATACCTCTGTAGCCACTCAAAGTCTTAGCAGGGCCAAAATGCCCCTTTTTCTCGTGCACATCCCACTGGATAATGCCCTCTACCTCTTCGAAGGTACCACCACTTTGCCAGACAGTGTCAATTTCCGAGGGCAGTTTGCACTGCCCGTAGAGTACCCCCTTCTCGACCATCAGTCATTCCTTCTGTCTGCCGCCACAGCTTCTTCCCTTTCCAGCGTACAGGACATTCCATCCTCTGGTGTGGGACATTGATTCCGCTGGCGCTAGCCTCATAACCCTTCTACGGGGGACACTCCCCTGTCTACTTCTTCTCCAGTCCTCGACTGTGCCTCCAGTTCCACCCCTCCATTAGCTTGGTCCACACAAGCAGCTTACCTCTGGACAACCTTGACAACTGAAGTTAAGGAGTCCTCATTCTCCTTCCCTTCTTCATCGGTGGACGCCGAGGGGCTTTCCCCAACGAGGTTACGGACAGTGGCCTCAGCATTAGTGTTTTCTCTCCCAGGTCGATACCGCGTTTGGAAGTTGTACTGCTAGCCGGCCATCGCCCGCTGCTCCCAAAGCCCCCAACTTGGCTTATCCAGATGTACCAGGGGTTATTGTCCGGTCACCAGCGAAAACTTTGCACCTGTCAAAAATGTCCCACAAACTTTTCTGTTACGCCCCAAACCACCGCCAATAACTCTAGTTTGAATGAACTGTAATTATCCTGGATTCCTCTTCCCCATCTCTCAAAGTCCTAACCTTGTCATACGCATGACTCTCTCTTGGCCGCCCGTAACTTGGGTTAAAGGACCAGCTCCCAAGCCTTTGAGACTCCCGTCAGTTTGTAACCCAAAGGCAAGCTTGAGTCTGCGTAAGCTAAGATTTTGGGCACCTATATTAACAGCCTCTTAGTTCTAGAAGGCCCCTTTCAGCATCCTTATACCATGGAATTTCTACGCTTGCCTCCTCCGGGGCCGCCCCCCTGGAGAAGATCATATACGGCGGCATCTTTGCAAAGTCTTTCATGAATATCGGTTAGTACCCCTACAAGTCCGAGGAAAGATCGCAGTTCAGTGGCTGTGTGAGGGATGGGCCACTGCTGCACTGCCCGAACTTTGGAGTCTATGGCTTACCCCATCTTTAGTGATACAAGTCCTAGGTACTCGATACTGTCTCCCTGCACAGATTGAACATTTAGAGGGTTTTCAGAACTTTACCCCATGCGTCTCTAAAACCGTGCTAGTCCACGATCCAGCTGTTTCTAGGTGTTCCGCGAAGGTGGCGAGAAATATAATGATGTCGTCCAAAAAAATGAGCAACATTCGTAATTCAAATCCCCCAAACACAGTTCCATCAACCGCTGAAATGTGGCAGGGCATTATTCCATTCCAAACGTCATGCGTAGAAAAACTCAAACATCACCATAGGAGTAATGAAAGCCGTATTCTCTCCCGTCCTTCTCGGCAATTGGGACCTGCCAAGTAACCACTGGCTTAGATCCAGGGTGGAGAAATACAGAGCATGTCCTAGGGCCCCAAGCGAATCTTCAATCGTGGTAATTGGGAAAGCATGCCCTCACCGAGCAAGCAATAAGACGCCGATAATCGACACAGAACCGGAAAGTCCCATCTTCTTCTTTACTAACACACGATCGGTGAGGACCCAGGCTCTTACTGGGCTGATCCTCCTGATGCTCCTGCATTGCTTAACAGGTTCTTTGACCTCCTGATTAAGGGGCTGGAGGAATCTGTCCGGTAACCGCTGCCAACCGGTATTAGCATCCCCCTGTCTGGATCTCGGCTCCAAGGTCTGCGTGAGCCGAAGTCATCCCTATGATGGGAGAAGCCCCCCATATGAGGCCCTCCAAAACCCAAGGCAAACTTCCCCTTTTCTTCTACCCTCAAACTTGGTCCCTTCGGGGCACACATGCGTTCATGACACGCTCAACTGAGGGGAAGGGTGACCTCTCTCCTGCCCGTCACCTGGCACAGGTTACTATTCCCGCTTCCCCTCTCGGCCCACCTCGTAGCTCCCAATGCGGGCTGTCCCCAGGGTCTGTAACCTCTTTGTACCGGTATACTCTGGCCAATGGTGTTCTCGAGAAGGCGATTGTCACTTCATTGAATCAAACATTCATGACCCGAACCAGTACCCCGGCCCCTGGCGTAACGTCACACAGAGTGGCGTCCACTGCTACTTCCTTCCATCTGAAGCCCGGCTCTACCATCACTGTAAACCCTGTAGATTTCCTATCAGTACCTACAGTCAGGGAGATCAAGCAACGTCTGCCTTGCCTTACACTTATAGGTGAGCAATGAGTACCCGTAATACTGCCCATGCCCCGTGACCGACCCCGTTCCGCTCTCTTTAATCCGCACAGTTCGGATAGCACACGTGTAAAGGCCTATGGGGTGGTCGATGATCAGGTACCCGCTACCAGTACTTCGGTCCCAGCTCATGGGCCATCAGTCCGTCAATGGCTTGTAAGAACATTCATACCCAGATCACTGGTACTTGGTTGAATCCATAGTGTTTCTGTACAACACCAACCACAAAAACCCTTTCCTTCACCATGGTCCCCCAAGCTCTATGTCCAGCTTGCATGACCCCTACAATCTGAATAGAAGGTTATTAGCGGCTTTTTTAGACTCACCCAGGAGGCGGCTGTTCTTTAAACATGTGGGTGGAAAGTGTCTCCTTCAAAAAGCCCACCCTAGAGAGTGGTGACTTGCGAGCCCGTATCCACCAGCAGTAAATTCCACCCCATTAATCCGGCTTTTGATTACCGGGTTTTCTCCCCAATTAAGTCTTTAAGGGCCTCCAGCAAGAGCATATCTCATCATTTCCTCCTCGGTTCGCCCCACAACCACAGGCGGCTCTAGAGTAAATCCCCCCTTTAGTGTCTCTAACCACCCTGTCGGGACAGCTACTTCCTTAGTGGCCTACTTTGGTCCAAACTCCCAACACCTCGGTCCTGTTTATCTCTCATATCCGTGTCGGCTCCCTCTTCAGGTGAATCTCCCCGTTTGCGGCCCCCTGGGCCTGGTATGTCAGCTATCTACCTTGAGTCCCCAAGTCCCCTTGAAAGTTCTCTCAGCCTATCCTCGGAATTCATTCTTACTCCCAGTGTATTCTCTCGGACTGGTGCTAACCTCAGCATGTGACCTTACCCGGTCGCCCTCCACCTTCCTCCATTTCTCCAACGTGATCCTTTCCTTAACACTTGGTGAAAGGTCATGTGGGGTCCAGTTTAACCCGCTTCCCTCAAGGTCCTCCGTAGTGACGACTTCTCAATCCTAGCAAAATTTGATCTCGGCACCAGCACTGCTGTATTGCGAAGGCTGTAGCGCCAGTTTCTCATTCTTTTTGCAAGCAGTCATAAGCGCCTGTAGGCCGTTTGCATACTGGTAGAGTCTCGTCCTCTTTCTGACAACCGGGCGAAGAATCTCTACCTAACTCTGCTGCGACGAGACGTCTCCATACACATCCCCTAGGATACACAGATCTGCTCAAAAACTTGCCCTTGGTGACGTGTAGAGTGCAGCATGAATGTTTTCCCGGGCTTCTCCTTCAAGGGGTACTCAGTGCCAATTCTGCTTTCAGATGTGGTGCTATGTTACAACAACCGCAGCCCCTTCTAGTCTTTCTATCCAATCCTCGAGCGAAACCTTGTCCCACTAAACTTGGTTAAGTGGCTCAGTAAAGCGCCCACCGGACTGTAGGTGAGACACTGGACGAGGCGGAAGTAACTCTTCAGTCGCCATATCAGTATCGTCCTCGACTACGCCAAATGATAGAACGGCGACTAACCCGCCATGGATACTTTTCTATTTATCTTTTACTGATAAATATGAATACAAACAGTTCTCAAAGGGTATTATTCAACAGGTTGTGCATAGTCTTTCAAATCTCTCCGTGGTCTCTCTTCGGCGGCAAGTCTCATGTGGGAGACTCCTCTCCCACAATGCGTGTTCAGAGACCCTACCCGCAGCTCTTTGATTAGACACTTGTAAGAGGGCGCTGTACACCCCTTCTAGTCTGAGGTTAGTCACAGCTCCACCAAACCTCGTTTCACAGAGCAGTAGAACACACTCTTAGAGCCTCCCTCACTCTCTTCTCTACAAGTCCTCTCTGGCTCCCAACTCTTCCCTTTCCACTTCCTGTCCCTGTGTCCCCTCAAAACATTCCCCCTGTAATCAGGCAACTACCACAACTTCATCTCAACTATATCCTGGCGCCATCTCTACTGGAGAGTGGGACTTACTAACAACCCCTTGTTACACCGCACCCCCCAAAGATAGACACAACCCCGCACCCTCCAAATACAACACAGGACCCCGCACCCACCAAATATAACACAGGACCCCGCACACCCCAAATATAACACAGGACCCCGCACACCCCAAATATAACACAGGACCCCGCACCGCCCCAAATATAACACAGGACCCCGCACACCCCAAATATAACACAGGACCCCGCACCCCCAAATATAAAACAGGACCCCACACCCACCAAAAAAAACACAGGACCCCCCACCCCCCAAATAAAAACAGGACCCCCCGCAACCCCCAAATATAAAACAGGACCCCGCACCCCCCAAATATAACACAGGACCCCGCACCCTCCAAATATAAAACAAGATCCCGCACCCCCAAATATAACACAGGACCCCGCACCCCCAAATATAACACAGGACCCCGCACCCTCCAAATATAACACAGGACCCCGCACCCTCCAAATATAACACAGGACCCCGCACCCTCCAAATATAACACAGGACCCCGCACCCCCCAAATATAACACAGGACCCCACACCCTCCAAATATAACACAGGACCCCGCACCCCCCAAATATAACACAGGACCCCGCACCCTCCAAATATAACACAGGACCCCGCACCCTCCAAATATAACACAGGACCCCGCACCCCCAAATATAAACAGGACCCGCACCCCCAAATATAACACAGGACCCCGCACCCTCCAAATATAACACAGGACCCCGCACCCTCCAAATATAACACAGGACCCCGCACCCCCAAATATAACACAGGACCCCGCACCCCCCAAATATAACACAGGACCCCGCACCCCCCAAATATAACACAGGACCCCGCACCCCCCAAAAAAAACACAGGACCCCCCCCCCCCCAAATATAACCCCGGACCCCGCACCCCCCAAATATAACACAGGGCCCGCACCCCCAAATAAAACACAGGACCCCCCCCAAATACAACACAGGACCCCACAGCCCAAATATAACACAGGACCCCGCACCCCAAATATAACACAGGACCCCGCACCCCCCAAATATAACACAGGACCCCACAGCCCAATATAACACAGGACCCCACAGCCCAAATATAACACAGGACCCCGCACCCCCCAAATATAACACAGGACCCCCCCCCAAATATAACACAGGACCCCGCACCCCCCAAATATAACACAGGACCCCGCACCCTCCAAATATAACACAGGACCCCGCACCCCCAAATATAACACAGGACCCCGCACCCCCCAAATATAACACAGGACCCCGCACCCTCCAAATATAACACAGGACCCCGCACCCCCCAAATATAACACAGGACCCCACAGCCCAAATATAACACAGGACCCCGCACCCCCCAAATATAACACAGGACCCCGCACCCTCCAAATATAACACAGCACCCCCGCACCGCCCCAAATATAACACAGGACCCCACACCCCCCCCAAATATAACACAGGACCCCGCATCCCCCAAATATATAACACAGGACCCCGCATCCCCCAAATATAACACAGGACCCCGCACCCCCCAAATATAACACAGGACCCCGCACCCCCCAAATATAACACAGGACCCCGCACCCCCCAAATATAACACAGGACCCCGCACCCCCCAAATATAACACAGGACCCCGCACCCCCCAAATATAACACAGGACCCCCCCCCCAAATACAACACAGGACCCCACAGCCCAAATATAACACAGGACCCCGCACCCCCAAATATAACAGGACCCCGCACCCCCCAAATATAACACAGGACCCCGCACCCCCCAAATATAACACAGGACCCCGCACCCCCCCAAATATAACACAGGACCCCGCACCCCCCAAATATAACACAGGACCCCGCACCCCCAAATATAACACAGGACCCCCGAAACCCTCTAAAAATAACCGGGACCCCGCACCCCCCAAATATAACACAGGACCCCACAGCCCAAATATAACACAGGACCCCGCACCCCCCAAATATAACACAGGACCCCGCACCCCCAAATATAACACAGGACCCCGCACCCCCAAATATAACACAGGACCCCGCACCCCCCAAATATAACACAGGACCCTGCACCCCCAAATATAAAACAGGACCCCACACCCTCCAAATATAACACAGGACCCCGGAACCCCCAAATATAACACAGGACCCCCCCCCCCCAAAATACAACACAGGACCCCCCAAATATAACAGGACCCCGCACCCTCCAAATATAACACAGGACCCCGCACCCTCCAAATATAACACAGGACCCCGCACCCCCCAAATATAACAGGACCCCGCACCCCCCAAATAAAACCCAAAAGGACCCCAAACACCCACCCAAATATAAACACAGGACCCCGCACCCCCCAAATAAAACCCACAGACAGAGATCAGACAGGTAAGGGGGGACGGGTGACCGAGGATCACACAGGTAAGAGGGACGGGTGACTGAGGATCACACAGGTAAGAGGGACGGGTGACAGAGGATCAAACAGGTAAGAGGATGGGTATTTGAGGATCACACAGGTAAGAGGGACGGTGACCGAGGATCAGACAGGAAAAGAGGGACGGGTGACGGAGGATAAGACAGGTAAGAGGGACGGGAGACCCAAGATCAACGGTAAGAGGGAGGGGTAAACCCAAGATCAGACATAAGAGGGACGGTGACGGAGGATCAACAGGAAGAGGGACGGGTGACCGAGGATCAGACAGGTAAGAGGGGACAGGTGACCAAGGATCAGACAGGTAAGAGGGACGGGTGACGGAGGATCAGACAGGTAAGAGGGACGGGTGACCGAGGATCAGACAGGTAAGAGGGACGGGTGACCGAGGATCAGACAGGTAAGAGGGACGGGTGACAGAGGATCAGACAGGTAAGAGGGACGGGTGACCGAGGATCAGACAGGTAAGAGGGACGGGTGACCGAGGATCAGACAGGTAAGAGGGACGGGTGACCGAGGATCAGACAGGTAAGAGGGACGGGTGACCGAGGATCACACAGGTAAGAGGGACGGGTGACCGAGGATCACACAGGTAAGAGGGACGGGTGACCGAGGATCACACAGGTAAGAGGGACGGGTGACTGAGGATCACACAGGTAAGAGGGACGGGTGACAGAGGATCAAACAGGTAAGAGGGACGGGTGACCGAGGATCACACAGGTAAGAGGGACGGGTGACCGAGGATCAGACAGGTAAGAGGGACAGGTGACGGAGGATAAGACAGGTAAGAGGGACGGGAGACCCAAGATCAGACAGGTAAGAGGGACGGGTGACGGAGGATCAGACAGGTAAGAGGGACGGGTGACCGAGGATCAGACAGGTAAGAGGGACGGGTGATGGAGGATCAGACAGGTAAGAGGGGACAGGTGACCGAGGATCAGACAGGTAAGAGGGACGGGTGACAGAGGATCAGACAGGTAAGAGGGGACAGGTGACCGAGGATCAGACAGGTAAGAGGGACGGGTGATGGAGGATCAGACAGGTAAGAGGGACAGGTGACCGAGGATCAGACAGGTAAGAGGGACGGGTGACCGAGGATCAGACAGGTAAGAGGGACGGGAGACCCAGGATCAGACAGGTAAGAGGGACGGGTGACCCAGGATCAGACAGGTAAGAGGGGACAGGTGACCGAGGTGGCAGCTGTAGTGGATGAAGATGATCATGCAGCCATTATCACTCCAGACCTCTTACCTCCACATCATGTATCCACCGCCGAGGAGCAAAAGAGAAGCGGGAACCGCAAGGAGAAGCCAAACTGCAGGAGAGAAGACATGAGGGGAACATGAGTGGAGGGACACTGTCGGACTGGCATGTTCAAGGCCCACTAATTGAGTTGAGTCTTGGGGCCCAACAGGGGAGTTAGTTCTTGGGGTCCACCAGTGAAGCTGATTTTTTGGGGCCCACCGGGGGGGTGATTTTTTGGGGCCCCCCGGGAGGTGATTCTTGGGGCCCCGTGGAGGTGATTCTTGGGCCCTAAAGTGGACTTTTTTCGGGGGCCCACGTGGAGATGATTCTTGGGGGCCCACCGTGGAGTGATTTTTGGGGCCCAAGTGGAGATATTTTTGGGCCCCCACCGTGGATGTGGAAAATTTCTTGGGCCCCCTAGGGAGGTTTCTTGGGCCACCAGGGAGTGTTTCTTGGGGCCCCCCCGTGGAGATGTTTCTTTGTTCCCCTAAACCAAGTGGAGTGATTTTGGGCCCCCGTGGGAATTCTTGGGCCCACCAGGGAGAAAAATCTTGGGGGGCCCCAAAAAATGTGGAGTTGATTCTTTGTTCTCCCCCATGAGCTGTGTCACGGTGTGCCACGTTCCTGTCCTTCGTGCGGCCTCTGCGCGAACCGCGTCGTAACTTGTCCCTTCCAGATCTTTTTTTGGTTCGTGCCCTTGGAGCGTTCCTGGTTGCGGGCGGCTTTCCCATGGAGCTGTCCTCCATCTTGGCTGCCGCCCCTTTCCCCTTGTAGCTCTATAGGGGGGCAGCGGGGGCCCAAATCCCCTTCCCTTTTATTCCCACAGTGTGCAGGGGGTTTGGGCTTCTCTGCCAACCCCTTCCCCCTGGGGGGTTTATAACCCTTCTCCTCACACTCCCGGCCTGATCCTTGTTTTTGGGTCTTTTTTTCCCTTTTGGTGTAGTCTGTTGTTCCTTTTTTTTTGGCTTCTTGTTGGTGCCCTTTGGGGACCCTCGATTTTTGGTTGTTCCTTTTTGCTTTCCATGTTCTGTCGCCCCTTTGTCTGTGAGCCTTTGCCTGTCTATGTCTTAAGTTCCTATTTTTCTGTTTGCCCCTGTTTCCCGTCTGTGAGTTTCCTTCCTTTTCCCTTCCCCGAGCCCAGCCTTGTCTCTGATCTTGTTCTGTGTGTTTCGTCGTCCTTTTGTACTTGGTTCGTTTTTAAACCCTTTCCGTTTGGCAAACCTTAGTCCCTTTTGTCTGTTTTTTCTGTACCTGCACTATTTACTTCTAGTTGCTTTGTTTTGTTCCATTCGTGGTGCCCAGCATTTGGGCCCTTTTGGCCTTTTGGGGCAGCTCCCTGCTGGGGGGGTTAGGTAGAAATGGGTTTGGTATTGGGGTCAGCCAAAATTACCATCAAAGGCTCTGTGAAAAAGCCCCGGGGACTTGGTTTCGCCCCTGGGGGAAACCTGCAGTGGTCCCGTGGGTCCACCCGCTTTACCCCTCACCCTTACAAGTGATTCGGGGCCCCCAAGTGGGGCGGGTTTTTGTGGGCCCCAGTGGGGGATTCTTGGGCCACCAGTGGAGATATTCTTGCCCCGTGGAAATGATTCTTTTTCTACCAGTGGAGTTTTTTCTTGGGGCCCACCAATGGAGGTGATTCTTGGGGGGGCCCCTGGAGTTTTATTCTTTTTGGGGTTTCTCACCATGAGTTTATTTTATTTGTTCTTCCACCCATGGGGTTTATTCTTGGGGCCCCCATGGAGGGGATTCTTGGGGCCCCCCAGTGGAGTTTCACCATGGAGATGTTCTTTGCTCACCATTTGGGGGATCTTAGCCACCAGTGGAGTGATTTCCCTTGGGGGCCCCCAGTGGAGTGATTCTTTGGGGCACCAGTGGAGGATTTTTTCCCCTGGGCCCCCATGGAGTTATTTTTGGGGCCCAGTGGGGTTTCTTTTGGGGCCCCAGTGGAGGGGTTTTTCCCCCAGGGAGGTGATTCTTGGGGGGACCGTGGAGTTGATTTTTTGGGCCCCAGTGGGGTTTGGCTTTTCCCCAGTGGAGGTTTTTCTTGGGGCCCCCATGGAGGTGATTCTTGGGGCCACCCTGGAGTTTATTTTGGGGGGCCCCCAGGGAGTTGATTTTGGGGCCACCATGGAGGTGATTCTTTGGGGCCCCAGTGGGTTTCACCATGGAGATGATTTTCACCGTGGAGAGATTCTTGGGGGCCCCAGGGGGGTGATTCTTTGGGGGCCACCGTGGAGGTTTATTCTTGGGGCCACCGTGGAGTTTTTTGGGGGCCCACCAGTGGAGGTGATTCTTGGGGCCACCAGTGGAGGTGATTCTTGGGGCCACCAGTGGAGATGATTCTTGGGGCCACCAGTGGAGTTCTCACCAGTGGAGATGATTCTTTGTTCTCACCAGTGGAGTTGATTCTTGGGGCCACCAGTGGAGTTCTCACGAGTGGAGATGATTCTTTCTCACCAGTGGAGTTGATTCTTGGGGCCACCAGTGGAGTTGATTCTTGTGGGCCATCAGTGGTGTTGATTCTTGGGAACACCAGTGGAGTTGATTCTTGGGGCCACCAGTGGAGTTCTCACCAGTGGAGATGATTCTTTGTTCTCACCAGTGGAGATGATTCTTTGTTCTCACCAGTGGAGATGATTCTTTGTTCTCACCAGTGGAGATGAATCTTTGTTCTCACCAGTGGAGTTGATTCTTGGGGCCGCCAGTGGAGGTGATTCTTGGGGCCGCCAGTGGAGATGATTCTTGGGGACCGCCAGTGGAGATGATTCTTGGGGACCGCCAGTGGAGATGATTCTTGGGTCCCGCCAGTGGAGATGATTCTTGGGGCCACCAGTGGAGGTGATAAATGTGTCAACAACCTTCTCTCCAGCTCTATGGTCGGGGGTTTATGGTGACAAATACTCTGCAGGGGGCGCTGTCCACCACTCACCATTCCTGGAAGCATGGTGTCCACTCATGCTCTGCTCTGGGTCCCCATCACCTACATTGGGGGAAGAGGTCGTCCCAGAATATGGAACCACAGATGACACCGGCTGTCCGAGACCTGAAACGGGAAGTAGGGTCACCTTATTACATGATGTGCCTGCACCTGCAGATCGCTATACCTGATGTCACCATACTCCTAAGTCCTCGCCCACAGAGCGCCCCCTACCTCTGTACAGTATGACGTATCCGGGGCCGCTCAGCTCGCGGTCAGACTGGAATGTGATCTGGAGGTGATGCGTCTGGAAAGTGATGATGTTTGGAGGTTCTTGTCCCCCGCGAATTTGAAGAAGAAGATTTCCGTGTTCTCCGTCCTTCAGCTCTAGAACATCATTGGGGTCTGGGACGTGAAAGGCCTGGAACTGGATCTGTATGGCCGAGCTGCCAGGAAGGAGCAGGTCCCAGGCGCACGAGCTGTCAGCCATGTAGTCATCCGGGTAATTTGGGGAGTAGAGGACCCCCGTGCTGGACGAGAAGTTCCCATGACACGTTCCCACCCAAACTGCAGAGAGAAGAGATCACATGGTGGACACCACCTCACACAACACCCGCCGGGGCCACACTCAGCGCCGGGGCCACACTCAGCGCCAGTGTCACACTCAGCGTCAGGGTCACACTTACCGCTGTACACACTCAGCGCCGGGGCCGCACTCAGCGCCGGGGCCGCACTCAACGCCGGGGCCGCACTCACCGCTGTACACACTCAGCGCCGGGGCCGCACTCAACGCCGGGGCCGCACTCACCGCTGTACACACTCAGCGCCGGGGCCGCACTCAGCGCCGGGGCCGCACTCACGCTGATTACTCACTAGGCCGGGGCACGCACTCAACGCCGGGGCGCACTCACCGCTGTACACACTCAGCCCGGGGCCGCACTCAGCGCGGGGCCGCACCAACCCGGGGCCCACTCCCGCTGTACACCCTCACCCCGGGGGGAAAAGGTCCCGTTTAAACCCAGGGAACCCTTTCCCAAACCTTGAAAAAGGGAAGAGGGTCCCTTTTTCGAGGGCACCCAGAAACAGGCATACCCGCCTCCACAGGCCCCCAACCTCGACAAGACCGGGGGGGGCCCCAGGGGGGCAAAGGGAAAGGTTTTATGAGGTTTAAAAGTGATGGTTTTTTGGGGTTTTGAGGAGAAAGAAGAACCCCCCCAAAAAAATTTGGTGTTGGGGGTGAAAGGCCAATTTTGGGTTGGGGCCCGAGTGAGAAGGGGCATAAGGGGGAGGCTTTAATTTTCTGGGATTGGGGGAGGGGCCCCCCGTGTGGGGGAAAAGCCCCGGGGACCCCCTAGGTGGGCCCGGAGGAAAAAGAAGCCCCTCAGGGGGATGGCCCAATTGAGAAACCCCCCCGGGTGGGCCCTGGAGAGGACCCCAAGGGGTGGGGTGCAAACCCCCTTTGGGGGGGTTTTTCCCCCCCATAACCGCTTTGAAACCCATTGGGTGGGGCGGGGGGGCCCCCAAATGGGGGGGATGGGGGGATGTTCAAACCCAGGGGGAAGGGGGGGGGCCCCCAAAAAAGGGGGCCCGGGATCAGGGACCCATAGGGGGGATGGCCCCGGGGGAAAAAGGGCCCATATGGGGTTGAGGGGGCCCCGGGCGGGGCCCAAAAGGCCCCAAAAAGGGGGTTTGAAATTTGGGGGGGGGTTAGGGGGCCCCAAGGGGGGGAAAAGGCTGGGTTTTTTTGGGTGAGAAAAACCCAACGGGGTAAGCCGGGGAGAAGCCAGGGGTTTTGATCCCCCGGATGTCCGGAGGCCCCTACCGGGGGGTTGGCGGATGTTTGTTGAAGCCCCCTTTGTTGGGGATTGTTTAACCGGGATTTGAAGGGGGCCCCTTTATTTGGGGTAAAATTTTTTTCCCGGAGACCCCATAATGGGGGGGGCCCCCCTTTGCCCCGGGACCCCCCCTTTTGGTTTTGGTTTAGGCCGGTTTTTGTTTTCAAGGGACCCTTTGGGGGGTTTTGGCCGGGGACCCCCTTTTTGAGGGACCCCCCCCCATCCGGTGAGGTTTTGGGAAAAATTTTAAAAAACCCCCAAGGTTGATGGGTTTTGCGGGGGGGGAAGGGGGACCCCCATTGGGTTTGAGAGGGGGAAAACCCCATTGGGGGGAAAGGGGGAGGGGAGATGACCCCCTTGGGTATGCTGAGGAAAAACCCGGGTGAAGCGGGGGCGGGCCCTTCAGGGGGGGAGGGGCCCGGGGGGAGATAGGCCCCAGGTTTTTTTGGCCCGGGGAATTTAAAAACCCCCCTATGTGGGGCGGGGGAAGGAGACCCCGGGGGGCGGGAAAAATGGGGACCCCAAAAGGGGGGTTGATGTTTGATGTGGGGGGCCCAAAATGGGGGGTGGCCGGGGTAGGGGGCCACTAGGGGGGAAATGCCGGGTTTCAGGGGGCACATAGGGGAGGGGATGGGGGGAATCCCCCATCGAAGGGGGAAATGGGGGGGCCCTTTTGGGCGCCGGGGCCCCAAACCCCCAAATTTTTATCCCGGGAATCGGGCCCCTTGTGTCACAAAGACCAAAGGGACCCCAATTGGGGAATGGGGGCATGGGGAATTTGGGGGGGCCCGGGGGGGCCCCTAGGGGTTGGGGGCCCATGCAGGGCCCATTGGGGGGGCCATTTAGGGCCCATTTGGGGTGGCAAATGAGGGGGCCCATAGGGGATGGGGGGGGGGCACAAGCCCCCCAAGGGTTGGGTTTAAAACCCAAAAGGGTACCCCGGGATTAATCCCCCAAAAGGGGATAGTGTAAAACCCCTGGGGTAGGGGAAACCCCCACCCCCGGGGGGTTTTAGGGCCCCAAAGGGGAAAAGGGGGGATGGGGGCCCCGGGGGGGGGGAGGAAAGACCCAAGGGGGATGGGGGATTAAAAAAATTGGGGTGAGGGTTTGGGGTTTTTAGAGACCCTTGGGGTGATTCCGGGAATGGGGGAGACCCCATATGGGTGATGGCTGGGATTTGAGAAGACCCCATATGGGTGATGGCCGGGAGTGGGAAAGCCCCCCAAGGGTGTGGCGGGATGTAGAACCCCCCCTATGGGGATGGTGGGATGTGAAAAGACCCCATTGGGTGTGGCGGGTAGAAGCCCCATTGGGTGATGGCGGGTGTGGGGAAAAACCCATATGGGTGATGGCCGGGATGTCAGGAGACCCCATATGGGTGATGGCCGGGATGTGAGAAGACCCCATATGGGTGATGGCTGGGGGAGGTAGGGCCCATAGGGGGTGTGGCTGGATGTAGAAGCCCCCAAATTGGGGGTTTTGGGGTTGACGGGGGGGTGAGTGAAAAAACCCCTTTGGGGTTTGGGGGCCCGGGGATGTAAAAGACCCATAGGGGTGTCGGGATGTAGGGGGACCCATTGGGGTGGGGGCCCGGGGGGTGTAGAAGACCCCAAAAAGGGTGTGGCCGGGATGTAGAACCCCCCATATGGGTGATGGCCCGGGATGTAGGAGCCCCTTTTTGGGGGGTCCGGGATTGTGGAGGACCCCTTTGGGGTTGTGGCGGGATGTAGGGAAAAACCATATGGGTGTGGGGGGATGTGAGAAGACCCCTTTGGATGATGGGGGGTGTGGGGGAAAGACCCATATGGGGTGGGGATGTAGGGCCCCTATGGGTGAGGGCCGGGGGATTGGGGAAAGACCCCAAATTGGTGATGGCCGGATGTGGGGAAGCCCCCCATTGGGGATGGGGGATTTCGGGGAGACCCTATGGGTGGTTGGGCCGGGATGTCAGGGACCCTTATGGGTGTGGGGATTTTAAAGACCCATATGGGTGAGGGCGGGGATGTGGGAGCCCCCCATTTTGGGTGATGCGGATGTAGGAGCCCCCTATGGGTGAGGGCCGGGATGTCAGGAGACCCCATATGGGTGATGGCCGGGATGTGAGGAGACCCCATATGGGTGATGGCCGGGATGTGAGAAGACCCCATATGGGTGATGGCTGGGATGTGAGAAGACCCCATATGGGTGATGGCTGGGATGTGAGAAGACCCCATATGGGTGATGGCTGGGATGTGAGAAGACCCCTTGGTTGAGGGTGGATGTAGAAGACCCCTTGGGGGTGAGGGGGGATGTGGGGCCCCATATGGGTGATGGTGGGGATGTGAGGAGACCCCATATGGGTGTGGGGATGTGAAAAGAAAGGGGGGTTTTGGATGGTATGGGAGAAGCCCCCCATATGGGGGGGGCGGGTGGAAGACCCTAGGGGGTGTTGGGGGTGTGGGGGAGACCCCATTGGGTGATGGCTGGGTTGTGGGGGGAAAAAACCCTATGGGTGTGGGGGGATGTAGAAGCCCCCCATATGGTGGTGGGGGGGGAGAAAAACCCTTTGGGGTGTTGGCGGGATGTGGAAGACCCTTTGGGGTGTGGGGGATGTGGGAAGCCCCCAATGGGTTGGCGGGTTGGGGGGAGACCCATAGGGTGGGGCCGGGTGTGGAAAAAACCCTTGGGTGTGGCGGGATGTGGGAGACCCCATAGGGGTGAGGGCGGGATGTAGGACCCTTAGGTGAGGGGCCGGGATGTAGAAGCCCCCAATGGGGTTGGGGGCGGGATGTAAAAAACCCCATAGGGTGGTCCCCGGGGATGTAGGAGACCCCATTGGGTGGGGGCGGGTGTAGAAGCCCCCTTGGGGTGGGGGGCCGGGATGTAAGGGACCCAAGGGGTGGGGGCCGGGATGTGGGAGACCCAAATGGGTGTGCCGGGGATGTAGGGACCCCTTTGGGGTATGCCCGGGATGTAAGGAAGACCCCATATGGGTGATGGACGGGATGTGAGAAGACCCCATATGGGTGGTGGCCGGGATGTGAGAAGACCCCATATGGATGATGGCCGTGATGTGAGAAGACCCCATATGGGTGATGACCGGGGATGTAAAAAGGCCCCCATAGGGGTGATGGTGGGATTTAGGAACCCCTTTAGGGGTTTTTTGGCGGGATGTGGGGAAAAACCCCAAATATGGGTGTTTCCCAGGATTTTCGGGGAGCCCCCAATGGGTAAGGGCCCGGGATGTAGGGGGCCCCCCTTATGGGGGGTGGCGGGATTTTGAGAAGACCCCAAAATTTTGGGTGAGGGGGCCGGGGGTTTGGGAAAAACCCCATATGGTTTGGTGGCGGGATGTCAGGAGGCCCTTTGGGTGATGGCGGGGTGTGAGAAAAAACCCTTTTGGGGTAAAGGGGGATGTGGAAGACCCATATGGGTGATGGCGGGGATGTCAGGAGACCCCATATGGGTTATGGCCGGGATGTGGGGAACCCCCCTTTTTTGGGTTTGGGGCCGGGGAATTTTGGAAAAACCCATAGGGGTGAGGGCCCGGGGTTTGTCAGGGCCCCCATATGGGTGAGGCGGGGTGTGGGGGAAGCCATATGGATAAGGGCCCGGGGATGTGGGGGGAGACCCATTTGGGGGGTTGGGAGGGAGGGTGGGGAAAAACCCCAAAAGGGTGGGGGCCCGGGATTTTAGGAGGCCCCCAAATGGGTGGTGGCCGGGATGACAGGAGACCCCGGGGGGTTTGGGGGCCGGGGATGTCAGGAGACCCCAAAGGGTGTGGGGGGATGCCCAGGAAAAACCCCAAATGGGTGGGGCCCCGGGGAGGGGAAGGGACCCCATGTGGGTGATGGACGGGATTTTAGGGCCCCCTGTGGGGGGGAAGGGAAAACCCGGGGGGTGAGGAAAACCCCATATGGGGGGTTGGGGGTGTAAAGCCCCCCTTTAAGGGGTGATGGCGGGATTTGGGGAAGACCCATTAGGGTGAGGCCGGGTTTGGGGGAGAAAAAACCCCATAGGGGTTGTTTCCCGGGGATTTTCAGGAGCCCCCAAAATATGGAAGGGGTTGGTGGAAAAAGGGGTTCCAGGAAAAGACCCAAAATTGGGTGATGGCTGGGATGTGGGAAAAACCATTTTGGGGGGTGGGGGGGGTTTTGTAGGAGACCCCTATGGGTGGGGGGCCCGGGATGGGGAGAAGACCCCATATGGGGGGTTTAAAAAAAAAGGGGAAAAAAAACCCCAAAAATTAAAACCGGGGAAGGTGTGGGGGGGGCCCCCCATATGGGGGTTGCCCGGGGATGTCAGGAGACCCCATTGGGTGGGGGCCCGGGGTGGAGAAGAACCCAAAAGGGTTAAAGGGGGGAAATGTAGGGGGACCCCTAGGGGTTTGGGGGGGAAATGTAGGGGGCCCCCATATGGGTGATGGCCGGGATGTGGGGAAGCCCTTTATGGGTAAGGGCCCGGGGATGCAGGGGCCCCTTTTGGGTGTTGGCGGGATGTCAGGAGACCCCTTATGGGTGGTGGCCGGGATGTGGGGAACCCCCTTTGGGGTAATGGCCCCGGGATGCCCAGGGGGGCCCCCCATATGGGGGGTGGGGGGGGATTGAGGGGACCCCCATAGGGGTGAGGGGCCGGGATGTGGGGGAAACCCCATATGGGGGGATGAACGGGCGGAGGAGCCCCCTTTATGGGGGGGATGCCGGGGGGATGTCGGGGGGCCCCCATAGGGTGTTTGGACCGGGATGTGGGGAAGACCCCCCATATGGGTGGTGGGGATGTAAGGGGGGCCCCCATATGGTTGTGGGGGGGGATGTGGGAAGCCCCCTTTAATGGGGAGGGGGGGGGGATTAAGGAGCCCCCCAAGGGGTTTTGATGGGGGGGTTTTTTGGGGGGAAGCCCCCATATGGGTGGGGCCCCGGGATGTGAGAAGAACCCATATGGGTGTTTCCCGGATGTGGAAAAGCCCCCCATTTTGGGTTTTGGCGGGATGTCAAAGCCCCCCAAAAATGGGGGGTGGCGGGTTTTGGAAAAGACCCCAAAAGGGGTGATGGCGGGGATGGGGGAAAAAACCCAATAGGGGTTTGGGGGGCGGGGATTTTAAGGCCCGGGACCAAATTATGGGTGCTGGCCGGGATGTGAGAAGACCCCATATGGGTGATGGCTGGGATGTGAGGAGACCCCATGTGGGTGATGGACGGGATGTCAGGAGACCCCATGTGGGTGATGGACGGGATGTGAGAAGATGCCATATGGGTGATGGACGGGATGTGAGAGCCCCCTTTTGGGGATGATGGCCGGGTGTCGGGGAGATCCCATATGGGGGGTTGGCCGGGGGATGTGAGAAGCCCCCATTGGGGAGTCCGGGATGTGGGGAAACCCCCATATGGGTGGTGAGATGTCAGGAGGACCCCATTGGATGATGGTGGATGTCGGGAGCCCCAAATATGGGGGTGAAATTGGGTGGTATGTCAGAGCCCCCATTTTGGGTGTGGGGGGGATGTGAGAAGACCCCATATGGGTGATGGCCGGGATGTCAGGAGACCCCATATGGGTGATGGCCGGGATGTCAGGAGACCCCATATGGGTGATGGCCGGGATGTCAGGAGACCCCATATGGGTGATGGCCGGGATGTCAGGAGACCCCATATGGGTGATGGCCGGAGTGAGAAGTGCCTATGGGGGGGGGAGGGGCGGGATGTGAGTAGACCCCATATGGGTGTTGGCGGGGATGTGAGGAGACCCCATATGGGTGATGGTGGGGATGTGAGGAGAACCCCATATGGTGATGGTGAGTGTCAGGGCCCCCTATGGTTGAGGGCTGAGAGGGTCGGGAAACCCCCATATGGGTGATGGCCGGGATGTCAGGAGACCCCATATGGGTGATGGACGGGATGTGAGAAGATGCCATATGGGTGATGGACGGGATGTGAGAAGACCCCATATGGATGATGGCCGGGATGTCAGGAGACCCAAAATTTCAAAGGGGGTTGGGGTGAGGCGGGTTGTCAGGGGACCCCTATGGGTAAGGGCCGGGATTCGGGAGACCCATATGGGGGGGGCCGGGATGTAGAAGCCCCCTATGGTGATGGCGAATTCAGGAGACCCCATATGGTGAGGGCCGGGATGTCAGGAGACCCCATATGGGTAGGGCCCGGTGTAGGGACCCCATATGGGTGATGGCGGATGTAGGAGCCCCCCTATGGGGGAGGGCCCGGGGGATGTCAGGGCCCCCATATGGGTGTGGCCGGGAGTCAGGAGCCCCCATTGGGTGAGGGCCCGGATGTAGAAGCCCCAAGGGGTGGGGCCCGGGGATTGGGAGCCCCATATGGGTGGTGGCTGGGATGTGAGAAGAGCCCATATGGATATCCCGGGAGTGAGGGCCCCCTATGGGTGATGGCTGGGATTTGAGTAGACCCCATATGGGTGATGGCCGGGATGTGAGAAGACCCCATATGGGTGATGGCCTGGATGTCAGGAGACCCCATATGGGTGATGGCCGGGATGTCCCAAAGGGGGGGGGGGGAAACCCATATGGTTGGTGGCCGGGATGTCAGGAGACCCCTTTATGGGGGGGGAAGGCCCCGGGAATGTCAGAAGACCCTATGGGGGGGCCGGGATGTGGGGGCCCCCATAGGGGTGATGGCCGGGTGGAAAAGACCCCTATGGGGATGGGGGGATGTAGAAGACCCATATGGGTGATGGCGGGGATGTCAGGAGACCCCATATGGGTGATGGCGGATGTGAGAAAAACCCTTTTTTATGGGGGATTTTGGGGCCCCGGGGGATGGGGGTGGGAGCCCCCATATGGGGGATGGCCGGGTGTCGGAGCCCCCCATTGGGTGAGGGCCGGGAGTGAGAGACCCTTTGGGGTGAGGGGCCGGGATGTGAGAAGACCCCATATGGGTGATGGACGGGTTATCCCCACATGGGTGATGGCCGGGGTTTGTGGGTCTCGAACCTCATGGCCCTTTCGGCGGCAGAACTGGATGCAGGTCTGGATGGTCAGCTTCTTTGAGGTCCCACTGGCCCCGCTGAGGGCGGGAGGGGAGCCCCGATCCACAAAGCAGCCAACGTTAGGCAGGGAGTAGAAAGCATTGGTGGGGCCCCAGACCCGCTCCCCGTGGGGCCCCCCTACCCCGGAGTACGTATGTGGCGGGGGGATGTCGCAGAATTTCCCAGTAGTTTCCCCCTTTCTGTTGGAAATAGCCCACGGCTGGACGTCCGAGTCTGGATTCCTGGAGAAAGAGGACATAACATGCAGCGGCTTAGTAACCGGCCTCCTATCCCCGGTGGTGCGGCCTCCTGTCAGTCCCCGGGGTGGCCCCCGTCAGCCCCCGGGGTGCGGCCCCTGTCAGCCCCCCGGGGGGGGGGCCCCCTTCATCCCGGGGTGGGGCCCCCCTGTCGTCCCGGGCGGTGCGGCCCCCTGTCAGTCCGCGGTGGTTCGGCGCCCTGTCAGTGGCGGGCGGGCCCCCTGTCGCCCCGGCCCGGTGGGCCCCCTGTAGCCCCCGGTGGTGGGCTCCTGTAGTCCCCGGTGGTGGGCCCCCCTGTAGCCCCCGGGGTGCGGCCCCTGTCCCCCGGGGTGCGGCCTTTTGTCCCCGTGGTCGGCCTCCTGTCCCTAGTTGGGTACCCTTTTCAGTCCCGGTGGTGGGCCTCCTGTCAGCCCCCGGGGTGCGGCCCCCGTCGCCCCCGGGGTGGGTTGTCCCGGTGGTGGGGGCCTCCTGTCAGTCCCCGGTGGTGTGGCCTCCCGTCCCTAGTTGGGTAGCCTGTCACTCCCAGGTTGTGAGGCCTCCTGTCAGTCCCCGGTGTTGAGGCCTCCTGTTAGTCCCCGTTGGTGCAGCCTCCTGTCCCCGGTGGTGCTGCCTCCTGTCAGTCCCCGATGGTGCGGCCTCCTGTCCCTAGTTGGGTAGCCTTCAGTCCCCGGTGGTGAGGCCCCCTGTCAGTTCCCGGTGGTGCAGCCTCCTGTCCCCGGTGGTGCGGCCTCCTGTCAGTCCCCGGTGGTGCGGCCTCCTGTCCCTAGTTGGGTAGCCTGTCAGTCCCCGGTGGTGCGGCCTCCTATCAGTCCCCGGTGGTGCGGCCCCCTGTCAGTCCCTGGTGGTGCGGCCCCCTGTCAGTCCCCGGTGGTGCGGCCCCCTGTCAGTCCCCGGCGGTGCGGCCTCCTGTCAGTCCCCGGTGGTGCGGCCCCCTGTCAGTCCCCGGCGGTGCGGCCCCCTGTCCCCGGTGGTGCGGCCTCCTGTCCCCGGTGGTGGTGCCTCCTGTCCCGGGTGGTGCGGCCGCCTGTCAGTCCCCGTTGGTGCGGCCTCCTGTCCCTAGTTGGGTAGCCTGTCAGTCCCCGGTGGTGCGGCCTCCTGTCCCTAGTTGGGTAGCCTGTCAGTCCCCGGTGGTGCGGCCTCCTGTCAGTCCCCGGTGGTGCAGCCTCCTGTCCCTAGTTGGGTAGCCTGTCAGTCCCCGGTGGTGCGGCCTCCTGTCCCTAGTTGGGTAGCCTGTCAGTCCCCGGTGGTGCGGCCTCCTGTCCCTAGTTGGGTAGCCTGTCAGTCCCCGGTGGTGCGGCCTCCTGTCCAGGTCCCTGGTGGTGCGGCCTCCTGTCCTCTAGTGGGTAGCCTGTCAGTCCCCGGTGGTGCGGCCTCCTGTCCCTAGTCGTGGGTAGCCTGTCAGTCCCCGGTGGTGCGGCCTCCTGTCAGTCCCCGGCGGTGCGGCCCCCTGTCAGTCCCCGGTGGTGCGGCCTCCTGTCCCTAGTTGGGTAGCCTGTCAGTCCCCGGTGGTGCGGCCTCCTGTCCCTAGTTGGGTAGCCTGTCAGTCCCCGGTGGTGCGGCCTCCTGTCCCTAGTTGGGTAGCCTGTCAGTCCCCGGTGGTGCGGCCTCCTGTCTCTAGTTGGGTAGCCTGTCAGTCCCCGGTGGTGCGGCCTCCCAGTAGGGTAGCCTGTCAGTCCCCAGTGGGGTTGGTCCTACCTGCAGTGATTGTGGTCGCCAAGTCCCAGCTCCCCGGCCGGATCGGCCAGGCTGTTGTAGCGGTGCTGGAGGGTCTGATTCCAGTACAGACATGGACTCCGGTCGGCTCCGGCGTGGCTGACCGGCCCCCGGTAATCTCGCCCATTCACCGTGAAGCACTCGGAGAGCTCTGAAGTAGAAAGACGGGCAATTACACAACGGCATGGAGCGGCTGACTGCACCTACAGGTGTGTGGAGACCCAGCATCAACCTCTACAGCTACCTGGGAAGGGGAAGAGGTAGGAGGTGGAAGGGGAGATGCATCATGGTCTCAGCAGTCAATGCACAGCGAGGCTCAGACAATGGGAGGGGAGATGCAGTCAGAGCTCAGCAGTCAATGCACAGCGAGGCTCAGACATTGGGAGGGGAGATGCAGTCAGCGCTAAGCAGTCAGTGCACAGCGAGGCTTAGACATTGGGAGGAGAGATGCAGTCAGTGCTCAGCAGTCAGTGCACAGCGAGGCTCAGACATTGGGAGGGGAGATGCAGCCATGAGCTCAGCAGTCAGTGCACAGTGAGGCTCAGGCATTGGGAGGGGAGATGCAGTCAGTGCTCAGCAGTCAGTGCACAGCGAGGCTCAGACATTGGGAGGGGAGATGCAGTCAGAGCTCAGCAGTCAGTGCACACGAGCTCAGACATTGGGAGGGGAGATGCAGTCAGTGCACAGCGAGGTTCAGACACTGTGGACCCTTCTCCTTCCATCATCTATGATCTGGGGCTGCAGGTGATGGGGCAGGGGAGATGCAGCCATGAGCTCAGCAGTCAGTGCACAGCGAGGCTCAGACATTGGGGACCCTTCTCCTTCCATCATCTATGATCTGGGGCTGCAGGTGACGGGGCAGGGGAGATGCAGTCAGAACCCAGCAGTCAGTGCACAGCGAGGCTCAGACATTGGGAGGGGAGATGCAGTCAGTGCACAGCGAGGCTCAGACATTGGGAGGGGAGATGCAGTCAGTGCACAGCGAGGCTCAGACATTGGGAGGGGAGATGCAGTCAGTGCACAGCAAGGCTCAGACATGGGGAGGGGAGATGCAGTCAGTGCACAGCGAGGTTCAGACATTGTGGACCCTTCTCCTTCCATCATCTATGATCTGGGGCTGCGGGTTTGAGGGGCAGGGGGGGTGCGGGTTCAGAACCCGGGGCAGGACACTGCACAGGAGGCTCTGCCCAGAGGGGAGATGCATCAGGGAGCCCCCCATTTCCGTCACACGAGTTTCAGACTTGGAGGGGTTAGGACCCCCAGGGCTGGCGCTGCAAGGAGGATCTTACAGTTCTCGGGGGCAGCAGCTGCTCCTATTTGTAGGTGAGATCAGTTCTCACGTCATTGACTTGAAAAGCCCGACGCAGACAGACCTGTAAGGTCCCTGCACAAATCCCACATCAAAGGGCCCCGGGAAGGAGGAGCGGCCGCCTGAACATGCCGAGACCCCTGAGGCAGGAGGGGTATGAACACCTGTAAACACCACTAACCCCTTCCTGACCGACGCCTCTGTCACACACCTGGCCTAGACAGCTCCGACAGCACAGGAACCACAAGGCCCAGAAGGAGCAGGAACATCTTTCAAGATGAGGAGAGACAGCCTGTGAGAGAGAAAAGGATTAGACTGACAGACACAGAGACCCCCAAACTGAGAGACAGAGGAGCAGAGACCCCCAAACTCAAGAGACAGAGGAGCGGAGACCCCCAAACTCAAGAGACAGAGGAGCGGAGACCCCCAAACTGAAGAGACAGAGGAGCAGAGACCACCAAACTCAGAAGAGAGAGGAGCAGAGACCCCCAAACTGAAGAGACAGAGGAGCGGAGACCCCCAAACTGAAGAGACAGAGGAGCGGAGACCCCAAACTGAAGAGACAGAGGAGCGGAAACCACCAAACTGAAGTGACGGAGAAGCGAAGACCACCAAACTCCAGAGACGGAGGAGCGGAGAACCACAAACTAAGAGACAGAGGAGCGAGACCCCCAAAACCTGAAAGACAGAGGAGCAGGGGACCCAAACCCTGAAGAGACAGAGAGCGAGAGCCCCCCAAACTGAAGAGACAGAGGAGGAGAGACCCCCAAACTGAAGAGACAGAGGAGCGGAGACCCCCAAACTCAAGAGACAGAGGAGCAGAGACCCCCAAACTCAAGAGACAGAGGAGCAGAGACCCCCAAACTGAAGAGACAGAGGAGCGGAGACCCCCAAACTGAAGAGCCCCAAACTGAAGTGACAGAGGAGCGAAGACCCCCAAACTCAAGAGACAGAGGAGCGGAGACCCCCAAACTCAAGAGACAGAGGAGCGTAGACCACCAAACTGAAGAGACAGAGGAGCGGAGACCCCCAAACTGAAGAGACAGAGGAGCAGAGACCCCCAAACTGAAGAGACAGAGGAGCAGAGACCACCAAACTGAAGAGACAGAGGAGCGGAGACCACCAAACTAAAGAGACAGAGGAGAGGAGACAACCAAACTGAAGAGACAGAGGAACGGAGACCACCAAACTCAAGAGACAGAGGAGCTAAGACCACCAAACTGAGAGACAGAGGGGTGGAGACCACCAAACTGAAGAGATAGAGAAGAAGAGACCCCCAAACTCAAGAGACAGAGAAGCGGAGACCCCCCAAACTCAAGAGACAGAGGAGCGGAGACCACCAAACTCAAGAGACAGAGGAACGGAGACCACCAAACTGAAGAGACAGAGGAGCGGAGACCCCCCAAACTCAAGAGACAGAGGAGCCCAGACTACCAAACTCAAGAGACAGAGAAGCGGAGACCCCAAAACTCAAGAGACAGAGAAGCGGAGACCCCCAAACTCAAGAGACAGAGGAGCAGAGACCACCAAACTGAGAGAAAGTGGAGCACAGACCACCAAACTCAAGAGACAGAGGAGCCCAGACTACCAAACTCAAGAGACAGAGAAGCGGAGACCCCCCAAACTCAAGAGACAGAGGAGCAGAGATCACCAAATGCAAGAGACAGAGGAGCCCAGACTACCAAACTCAAGAGAAAAAGAAGCAGTGACCACCAAACTCAGAAGATAGAGAAGCAGAGACCACCAAACTCAGAAGATAGAGGAGCAGAGACCCCCAAACTGAAGAGACAGAGGAGCGGAAACCAACAAACTCCAGAGACAGAGGAGCAGAGACCACCAAACTCAGAAGATAGAGGATCAGAGACCTCCAAACTCCAGAGACTGACTCTCAGACTTCATAGACTAATAAGAAGAGACTGACCTGAGAATTGGTGTTGGAAGACCTCTGGAAGGTACAGACCTCCATAAAGAGACTGACTGAAGGGATAGGTAAGAGGCCCCAAACCTGAAGGAACTGCTCTAAAGAGACAGAGGAGTGAAGACCACCAAACTCAAATGACTGACCTGTACTGCCAGTGAGAGACCCCCAGTCTGACCTCCGGGGTGGAGATTGCTGCTGATAGATCCCCTGTTTCTATACAGCCAGTCATGGACCCACCGGGGTGTAGACAGCCAGTCAGAGACCCCTTGTGTGGAGACTCCTGGTGATAGACCCTGGTGAGGAGACCCCAGTCAGAGACCCCCAGTGTGTAGACAGCCAGTCATGGTGATTGACTCTGGTGTGTAGGCAGCCAGTCACGGACCCCCGGTGAGAAGACTCCTGGTGATAGATCCTGGTATGGAGACCCCAGTCAGAGATACCTGGTGAGGAGACTCCAGTCAGAGACCCCCAGTGTGTAGACAGCAAGTCATGGACCCTCAGTGTGGAGACTTCTGGTGATTGACCCTGGTGTGTAGACTTCCAGTCAGAGACCCCCAGTTTGGAGACCCCTGGTGATAGCTCCTGGTGTGGAGACCCCCAATGTGGAGAGTCCCGGTGATAGACCCTGGTGAGGAGACGTCTTGCTTCTTTGTAGTCTCTGGAGCTGCTGCAGCTCTTATAGTGCAGCCGCTGCGGGCGCCTCATGTCTGTACCTGTCCTCTCCACCTGTAGGAAGTGGTGTCTCATCTCTAGCTGCAGGCAGCAGGTTCTCATTATCTCTATGGTGGGGGTCTAATAGTGTCAGGCTGTAGCCAGAAAGCCCCAGAAACAACGGCATCTGAGACCCCTCCTCCTGATCCACAGACATATGCACAGGGGAAGAGGGTGCGCCAGAGAGTCAGGGGGCATCAGCTCCAGAGATAGTGGGGGCATCAGCTCCAGAGATAGTGGGGGCATCAGCTCCAGAGAGTCAGGGGGCATCAGCTCCAGAGAGTCAGGGGGCATCAGCTCCAGAGAGTCAAAGGGGCTTCAGCTCCAGAGATAGTGGGGACATCAGCTCCGGAGAGTCAGGGGGCATCAGCTCCGGAGAGTCAGGGGGCATCAGCTCCAGAGATAGTGGGGGCATCGACTCCAGAGAGTCAAGGGGAATCAGCTCCAGAGATAGTGGGGGCATCGACTCCAGAGAGACAAGGGGCATCAAATCCAGAGAGACAGGGGGCATCAGCTCCAGAGATAGTGGGGGCATCGACTCCAGAGATAGTGGGGGCATCGACTCCAGAGATAGTGGGGCATCGACTCAAGAGATAGTGGGGGCATCAGCTCCATAGATTGTGGGGGAATCAGCTCCATAGATAGTGGGGGCATCAGTTCCATAGATTGTGGGGGAATCAGCTCCATAGATTGTGGGGGAATCAGCTCCATAGATTGTGGGGGCATCAGCTCCCTAGATTGTGGGGGCATCAGTTCCAGAGATAGTGGGGGCATCGACTCCAGAGATAGTGGGGGCATCAGCTCCAGAGATAGTGGGGCATCGACTCCAGAGAGTCAGGGGGCATCAGCTCCAAAGATTATGGGGGCATCAGCTCCATTGATTGTGGGGGCGCATCGACGTCCAAGATAGTGGGGGCATCGACTCCAGAGATTGTGGGGCATCAGCTCCATAGATTGTGGGGGCATCAGCTCCATAGATTGTGGGGGCATCAGCTCCATAGATTGTGGGGGCATCAGTTCCATAGATTGTGGGGGCATCAGCTCCATAGATTGTGGGGGCATCAGCTCCATAGATTGTGGGGGCATCAGCTCCATAGATTGTGGGGGCATCAGCTCCATAGATTGTGGGGGCATCAGATCCATAGAGTGTGGGGGCATAAGCCCCAGAGAGACCGGGGGCATCAGCTCCAGAGAGACAGGGGGCATCGAATCCAGAGAGTCAGGGGGCATCGAATCCAGAGAGTCAGGGGGCATCAGCTCCATAGATTGTGGGGGCATCAGCTCCATAGATTGTGGGGGCATTGTAGAGACTGTAGGCTCTCTGTATTAGCTGTAGACCCACTGTATAGGCTGTAGACTCCCTGTATTCGCTGTAGACCCCTTGTATTCGCTGTAGACTCCCTGTAGGACTGTAGACCCTCTGTAGCGGCTGTAGACCTCCTGTATTAGCTGTAGACAACCTGTATTGGCTGTGTAACCCCTGTAGCGGCTGTAGACCCTCTGTATTGGCTGTAGACCCCCTGTATTGGTTGTAGACCCTCTGTAGTGGCTGTAGACTCCTGTAGGGCTGTAGACCCCCTGCATTGGCTGTGTAACCCCTGTAGCAGTTGTAGACCCCCTGTAGCGGCTGTAGACCCCCTGTAATGGCTGTAGACCCTTTGTATTGGCTCTGTAACCTCTGTAGCGGCTGTAGACCCTCTGTAGCGGCTGCAGACGCTCTGTATTGGCTGTGTAACCTCTGTAGTGGCTATAGATCCCCTGTAGTGGCTGTAGACCCTCTGTAGCGGCTGTAGACCCTCTGTATTGGCTGTAGACCCTCTGTATTGGCTGTAGACCCTCTTTAGTGGCTGTAGACCCTGTGTAGGGTTGTAGACTCCCTGTAGGACTGTAGACCCTCTTTAGTGGCTGTAGACCCCCTGTATTGGCTGTAGACCCTCTTTAGTGGCTGTAGACCCTGTGTAGGGCTGTAGACTCCCTGTGGGACTGTAGACCCTCTGTAGTGGCTGTAGAACCCCTGTAGCAGATGTAGACCCCCTGTAGTGGCTGTAGACCCTCTGTAGCGGCTGTAGACCCTCTGCATTAGCTGTAAACCCTCTGTAGGGCTGTAGACTCCCTGTAGGACTGTAAACCCTCTGTAGCGGCTGTAGACCCCCTGTATTGGCTGTAGACCCTCTGTAGCGGTTGTAGACCCACTGTATTGGCTGTAGACCCCCTGTATAGGATGTAGACCCTCTGTTGTGATTATAATCCCATGGTATTGGCTGTAGGGCCCCTGTAGCGGCCGTAGTCCCTCTGTAGCGGCCGTATAACCTCTGTATTGGCTGTTTAACCTCTGTAGCTGCTGTAGACCCTCTGTATTGACTGTAGACCCTCTGTAGGGCTGTAGACCCCCTGTATTGGCTATAGACCCCATGTATTGGCTGTGTAACCTCTGTAGGGCTGCAGAACACCTGTATTGGCTGTAGACCCCCTGTATTGGCTTTGTAACTCATGTAGGGCTGTAGACCCTCTGTAGCAGCCGTAGACCCCCTGAAGCAGCCGTAGACCCTCTGTAGTGGCTGCAGACCCTCTGTAGCGGCTGTAAACTTCTGTATTGGCTGTAGACCCTCTGTATTGGCTGTAGACCCTCTTTAGTGGCTGTAGACCCCCTGTATTGGCTGTAGACCCTCTTTAGTGGCTGTAGACTCCCTGTGGGACTGTAGACCCTCTGTAGTGGCTGTAGAACCCCTGTAGCAGATGTAAACCCACTGTAGTGGCTGTAGACCCTCTGTAGCGGCTGTAGACCCTCTGCATTAGCTGTAAACCCTCTGTAGGGCTGTAGACTCCCTGTAGGACTGTAAACCCCCTGTAGCGGCTGTAGACCCTCTGTAGCCGCTGTAGACCCACTGTATTGACTGTAGACCCCTGTTGCAGCTGTAGACCTCCTGTATTGGCTGTAGATCCTCTGTAGTGATTATAGTCCCATGGTATTGGCTGTAGTCCGTCTGTAGCGGCCGTAGTCCCCCTGTAGCGGCCGTAGACCCTCTGTATTGGCTGTGTAACCTCTGTAGCGGTTGAAGACCCCCTGTAGCGGCTGTAGACCCTCTGTATTGACTGTAGACCCTCTGTAGGGCTGTAGACCCCCTGTATTGGCTTTGTAACTCATGTAGGGCTGTAGACCCTCTGTAGCAGCCGTAGACCCCCTGAAGCAGCCGTAGACCCTCTGTAGTGGCTGCAGACCCTCTGTAGTGGCTGCAGACCCTCTGTAGTGGCTGTAGACCCTCTGTAGCGGCTGTAGACCCTCTGTAGGGCTGTAGACCCCCTGTATTGGCTGTGTAACCTCTGAAGGGCTGCAGAACACCTGTATTGGCTGTAGACCCCCTGTATTGGCTGTGTAACCTCTGTAGGGCTGCAGAACACCTGTATTGTGTAACCCTGTATTGGCTGGTAACCTCTGTAGGGCTGCAGAACACCTGTATTGGCTGTAGACCCCCTGTATTGGCTATGTAACTCATGTAGGGCTGTAGACCCTCTGTAGCAGCTGTAGACCTTCTGAAGCAGCCGTCGAACCTCTGTAGCGGCTGCAGACCCTCTGTAGCGGCTGCAGACCCTCTGTAGCGGCTGTAGACCCTCTGTAGGGCTGTAGATCCTCTGTAGTGATTATAATCCCATGGTAGTGGCTGTAGACCCTCCATAGGGATGTAGACCCCCCTGTAGTGGCTGTAGACCCCCTGTATTGGCTGTGTAACCTCTTTAGCGGCTGTAGACCCACTTTAGGGCTGTAGACCCTCTGTTGTGGCTGCAGACCCTCTGTAGGGCTGTAGATCCTCTGTAGGGCTGTAGATCCTCTGTAGTGATTATGATCCCATGGTATTGGCTGTAGACCCTCTGTAGGGCTGTAGATCCTCTGTAGTGATTATAATCCCATGGTATTGGCTGTAGACCCTCTGTAGTGCTGTAGACCCTCTGTAGCAGCTGTAGACCCTCTGTAGCGGCTGTAGACCTCCTCTATTGGCTGTAGACCCTCTGTAGTGATTCTTATCCCATGGTATTGGCTGTAGACCCTCTGTAGTGGCTGTAGACCCTCTGTAGCGGCTGCAGATCCTCTGTACGGCTTGTAGACCCCTGTAGCAGCTGTAGACCCCTTAGGGCTGTAGACCCTCTGTATTGACTGTAGACCCTCCATAGGGCTGTAGACCCCCTGTATTGGCTGTGAACCTCTGTAGGGCTGCAGAACACCTGTATTGGCTGTAGACCCCCTGTATTGGCTGTGTAACCTCTGTAGGGCTGCAGAACACCTGTATATGGCCTGTAGACCCCCTGTATGGCTGAGTAACCTCTGTAGGGCTGCAGAACACCTGTAATGGCTGTAGACCCCCTGTATGGGCTTTGTAACTCATGTAGCGGCTGCAGACCCTCTGTAGCGGCTGCAGACCCTCTGTAGCGGCTGTAGACCCTCTGTAGGGCTGTGATCCTCTGTAGTGATTATAATCCCATGTATTGGCTTAGACCTCCATAGGGATGTAGACCCCCTGTAGTGGCGGTAGACCCCCTTTTGTGGTTGTGTAACCTCTGTAGCGGCTGTAGACCCCCTGTAGGGCTGTAGACCCTCTGTTGTGGCTGCAGACCCTCTGTAGTGCAGACCCTCTGTAGGGCTGTAGATCCTCTGTAGGGCTGTAGATCCTCTGTAGTGATTATGATCCCATGGTATTGGCTGTAGTACCCTCTGTATGGCTGTAGATCCTCTGTAGTGATTTAATCCCATTGGTATTGCTGTAGACCCTCTGTAGTGGCTGTAGACCCTCTGTAGCAGCTGTAGACCCACTGTTGCAGCTGTAGACCTCCTATATTGGCTGTGGACCCTCTGTAGTGAATATAATCCCAAGGTATTGGCTGTAGACCCTCTGTAGCGGCTGTAGACCCTCTGTAGCGGCTGTAGACCCCCTGTTGCAGCTGTAGACCTCCTCTATTGGCTGTAGACCCTCTGTAGTGATTATAATCCCATGGTATTGGCTGTAGACCCCCTGTAGCGGCCGTAGTCCCCCTGTAGCGGCCGTAGACCCTCTGTATTGGCTGTGTAACCTCTGTAGCGGTTGAAGACCCCCTGTAGCGGCTGTAGACCCTCTGTATTGACTGTAGACCCTCTGTAGGGCTGTAGACCCCCTGTATTGGCTGTAGACCCCCTGTATTGGCTGTGTAACCCCCTGTATTGGCTTTGTAACTCATGTAGGACTGTAGACCCTCTGTAGCAGCTGTAGACCCCCTGAAGCAGCCGTAGAACCTCTGTAGTGGCTGTAGACCCTCTGTAGCGGCTGTAGACCCTCTGTGGGCGTAATCCTCTGTAGTGTTAAACCCCAAAAGGTATTGGGCTGAGCCCCTCGTAGCGGCTGCAGTTCCTCTGTAGCAGCTGCAGACCTCTGTGCAGCTGCGCCCCTCTGTACGGCTGCAGACCTCTGTGGGGCTGTAATCCCTGTAGTGTTATAACCCATGGTATTGGCTGGCCCTCTGTACGGCTTTTAACCCCCTGTTGCAGCTGTAACCTCCTCTATTGGTGTAGCCCCTTGTAGGATTAAAATCCCTGGTATTGGGCTGTAGACCCCTGTAGGGGGCCCGTACCCCCTGAGGGGCCTTTCCCCCCTTGTATTGTGTGTAACCTCTTACTTTTAAAACCCCCCTGTAGCAGCTGTAACCCCGTTTTGACTGTAGACCCTTTTGGGGGGTGTAGACCCCCTTGTATTGCTGAGCCCCCCCGTTTTGGCGGAAACCCCCTGTTTTGGTTTGTAACTCATGTGGGCTGTAGACCCCTGTAGCAGCTGAAGCCCCCCTAAAAGCTGTAAAAAACCTCTGTAGGGCTGTAACCCTCTGTAGCCGTGACCCTCTGTAGGGTTGAGATCCCTGTTTGATTAAAACCCGGGGTTTTAGCTGAAACCCTCTGTAGTGGCTGCAGACCCTCTGTACGGTGCAATCCCTTAAAAAAGCTGCAGACCCTCTGACAGCTGCAGACCCCTGTAGCGGCTGCAAAACCCTTGTAGTGATTTAATCCCATGGTGGGGTTAGCCCCTCCATGGGGATTGCCCCCCTGTAGTGGCTGTAACCCTTGTAGGGGGCTGTGAAACCTCGTATTGCGTGAAAACCTCTGTAGGGCGTAACCCCCTGTATGGCTTTAGCCCCCTCTGTTTTGGGCTGTGACTCCTTTAGGCTTGTAACCTCTGTAGGGCTGTAGAACCACTGTATGATTATAACCCCCTTGGGGTTTTGGGTGTAGACACTCTGTAGTGGCTGTAGATCCCTTTTTGGCTGTTGCCTCTGTATTGGCTATGACCCCTGAAATTTGGCGTAGACCCCTCTGTGGGCTGTGGCCCTCTGTATGGCTTTAGCCCCGTAGGGTGTAGATCCTCTGTATTGTTAAAAACCCCAGGGTTTTTGGCTGTAGACCCCTTTTAGGGTGTGACCCTCCATAGGATGAAAACCCCACCTGTAGTGGCTGAGCCCCGGGTATAGGCTGTGACCCTCAATTGGCTTTAACCTCTGTAGCGGCTGAAGACTCCTGTTTGGCTCTAGAACCCCTATAGGGGCGTAAAACCCTGTGCGGGACTTTAGACTCCCTGTAGGACTGTAGACCCCTGTTTTGGCCCTGTGTAACCTCTGTAGGGCTGTAACCCTCTGTAGCGGCTGTAGACCCTGTAGCGGTGTAACCCTCTGTATAATTAAACCCCATGGAAAGGCTGTAGCCCCCCCTGTAGTGGCTGCAACCCCCCGTAGCGGGTAACCCGTTTTGGGCCCGTAGACCCCCCTGTAGGCCCATAGACCCTCTGTATTGGCTGTAGACCCCCTGTAGACCCGTAGACCCTCTGTATTGGCTGTAGATTCTCTGTATTGGCGGTGAAAACCTCTGTAGTGGTTTTTGGGGATCCTCTGTAGGGCTGTAGCCCCCCCTGTATTGGTTTGTGGGCCCCGAACCCCTCGTACGGCGGTAATCCCCCTTTGGGCTTTTAGATCCCTGACGGCTGTAATCCTCTGTAGTGATTAAAATTTTAAAAGGTTTTTGGTTTGAAAGACCACCTTTTTTGGGCTGGGGTTACCCTTTTTGGGCTGTAGCCCCGCGGGAAATTGGTTTTGGCCCCCTGAAAGGGCTGTAAAACCCTCTGAGGGCTGTGGGGCCCCCCTTGTTTTTGGGCTGTGGGACCCCCCTGTAGGACGTAGACCCCCTGTATAGGAGGTAGACCCTCTGTTGGGGCCAAAGACCCTTTTAAAGTGTTTATTTTCCCCAGGGTATTCCCTTAGACCTCTGGGGGCTGTAGACCCCCCCTAAGGTGAAAACCCCCCTGTAGGGCTTTAGACCCCCTGTTTTTGGGCTGTGTAACTTTCTTGGGCTGTAGACCCCCCTGAAAGGTTGAAAACCTTTTTTTGGTAGGGTTGTACCCCCCCCTGAAATTGGCTGTTTTCCCCCCTGTAGGGGGCCCTTTAAAAAACCCCCCTGTATTGGCTGAAACCCCCTCTGAGGGCTGTAGCCCCTTGTAGGGCTGTAAAACCCCCTGTTTTGGGGTGTAGCCCCTTTGAAATTTGGTTTGGTTAAAACCCCCTGTAGGGCTGGGGGGACCCCTGTATTGGCTGTAGCCCCTCTGTGGGCTTTGGCCCCCCTTTTATAGGATGTAGACCCCTGTTGCGGCCTTTAGCCCCCATCGTGTGTTTGGGTATTCCCAGGGGTTATTCCCTGTAAAACCCCGTGGGGGCCTTGTAAACCTCTGTTTTTGGGGCTGTAAACCCCCTTTGAAAGGGGTTAAACATCTGTAGGGGCTGAAGCCCCTCTTTTAGGGCTGGGGCCCTTGTAGTGGGGGTAGCCCCTCTGTAGGGCTTTTTGGGACCCTTGTAGAAAATTATAATCCCATGGTTTTGGGCCCTGTAGCCCCCCTTGTTGGGGCTTTTAGCCCCCCTTGTAGGGCTGTTTTCTCCCTTTTTGGGTTTTTGTAACCTCTGTGGGCGTAAAACCCCCTGTGAGCGTAGCCCCCTTGTGGGGCTGTAGATTCCCTGTATTGGTGGAACCTCTGTGGGGCTGTAAAAACCCCCCTTTTTTTTGGCTGTTACCCCCTGTACGCCCTTTAGACCCCCTGTGGGGGTTTTAACCCCCCTTGTAGGGGCTTTTGGGCCCCTTTATAGGGCTGTGTTTCCCTCTGTAGTGATTAAACCCCATGGTTTTTGGCTTTTAGACACTCTATAGTGGCTTGAAGAGGGTCTACAGCCACTACAGAGTGTCCCACCCCAATACCAGGGGATTTAATAAATTAAAAGGGGAAATTACATGGGTTTGTAAACACCCTGTAGTTGGTGTAGCCCCCTTGTAGGTTTTTAAAACCCCTAGTTTTGGTGTGTAACCCCCTGTAGCGGTTTTAGATTCCCTTTAGCGGCTGAAATTTCCCCCTAAAGGGGCTTTGACTCCTGAATTGGCTGTGGGACTCCAGTGTGGGGCTGAAGACCCCCTGTAGGGCGTAGACCCTCTGTTTGGCTGTGTAACCTCTGTAGCGGCTTTTAGACCCCCTGTAGGATTTGCGGCCCCCCTGTACCGGCTTTTAGACCCCCTGTAGGGGTCTGTAGACCCCTGTTTTGGGCTGTAGCCCCTGGGGAAGGGCTGTAGACCCCTGAAGGGATTTTAACCCCTGAAACCCGGCTGTAGCCCCCTGTGTGGGCCCTGAAAAACCCCCCTGTAGTGGCTTTTAGACCCTTTGTTTTTTGGGGCTTTTTGTAACCCCCCTTGTTTTGGGCTTAGATTTCCCTGTTTTTTTTTTTGGCTGTAGCTCCCTGTTTTGGGCTGTAGACCCTCGGGTACTGACTGAAGACTCCCTGTATTGGCTTAGCCCCCCCTGTTTGGGGCCTGTGTTCCCCCTGTTTTGGGCTGAAAACCCCGCTTATTGGCTGTAGCCCCCCCTGTATTGGCTTTTGCCCCCCCCTGTTTTGGGGCTGTAACCCTCTTTTAGGGCTGTAAAACCCCCTGTTTTTGGCTGTAGCCCCTCTGTGGGGACTTTTAAACCCCCTGTATGGGAATGTAGACCCCTGTTGGGCCATAGCCCCCTTGAATTGATTATTTTTCCCCGGAAAGGGCGTAGAACTCTGTTGGTTTGTAGCCCCCCAAAAGGGGAGAAAGCCCCCTGTAGGGTGTAGCCCCCCTGTATTGGCGTGAAAAACTTCTGAAAGGGCCCTGTAGCCCTCCTGTATTGGCTTTTGGAAAACCTCTGAAAGGGCTGTAGCCCCCCTGTTTTGGCGGTTTTCCCCCTTTGTAGCGGCGGGTAGATCCCCTTTTGCGGCTTTTGACCCCTGTTTGGCGGAAACCCCTGTGTAGGGCCCTGTAATCCCTGAATTGACTGTAGCCCCTTTTTGTAGCGGCTGTAGCCCCTTGTGGGGGCTTTTGGGACCCCCTGTAGGGCTTTTGACCCTCGGGTAGTGGCTGAAACCCCTTAAATTTTGGTTTGTGAAACCCCCTGTATTGGTGTAACCCCCCGTATTGGTTTAGACTCCCTGTATTGGCTGAGACCCTCTGTGGGGGCCTGTGACCTTTTGTACTGACGTAGCCCCCCCCTGTAGGGGCTTTTAAAAACCCCCTGTTTTGGCTTTTGCCCCTCTGTAGGGGGTTTTGTTAGACCCACGTATTGGCCGTGCCCCAAACGTTTTTGGCCTTTTAAAACCCCCCCTGTATTGGCCGTGAAACCCCCTGTATTGGCTGTGAAACCTCTGTTTTGGGCTGTAACCCTTGTTTTGGGGCTTTTCCCCTTTGGGGGTTTTGGGCCCTGGGGTAACCCCTTTTTTGGGCTGTAGCCCCTCTGTATTGGCTGTAGCCCCCTTGTATGGCTTTTGTCCCTTGTTTTTGCTAAAACCCCCTCTGTTTTGGCCCTGTGAAACCCCCTTTTTTTAGCGGTGTAGCCCCGGGTAGCGGCTGTAGACCCCCTGCATTGGCTGTGTAACCCCTGTATTGGCTGTAAACCCCCCTGTTTTGGCGAAAATACCATCAATTTTTTGGATTTGACCTTGGAGGGCAAAGGGGGGAATTGCCCCTACTAGAAAAAAACCGTAACCCTAAAGTTTAACACTGTACTCCATCATCGAAGCTTTCACCCCGGAGCACCCTCAAATCCTTTTCCGATAGGGAGACATTGGGGAAAACGAAATTTGCCCTTCTCAGGATTTCAAGAAAAAATCAAACAAATATATAGCAGCTAAAATCTAGGCTTACCAAATTGGGGGGGTTTTTAAAAAAGGGGCCAAATTTCCCTTGTAGAGAAAGATTCGGGAAAAAATTTTTGTTACAAAAAAACCCATCAAACAGAGGGGACAAAAATTTGGTTTTAAGTTTGGACATATCATCAACCACCCTATAAAAAAAAAATTTCGAAATATCTTCCGATTTTGGAAGAAGACCACTTGGAACCCTTCTTTCAAGGGTCAGGGTTGTACCAAAAAAAACCCAAAACCCTAGGGACATTTCTATCCGCAATTTTTTTGTCAAATCGAGTGGCAAAATACCCACTTTTTAAAATTCAGTGGTTTTACAAATGGGGGGTAACCCTTGTCTAAACTTGAAAATTGTTTACCCTACAGATTTTTTCTAAAACAAAAAGGGTGAAAAACTTTCCCCAAAAAGGGGCAATATATCAATTGCAATTCGTGCTATGGGGTTTATTTTACCCACTTGCACAGGAAATTTTAAAAAATTGTAGGGGGTACGTCCAAAAATTTAAAAAATACTATTTTTGGGCATCTCAAAACAAAACCCCCAAACCCCCTACAATAGATAAAGTTTATCAATGCTTTTTAGGGGTTTTCCCAGGGGCAAGATTGGGGAACCCGGGGGTCATATTTTAAGACGGATTTAAAAACCTGCCAGGGGGGGGGTTTTTAAAAACATCTGCTTCATGATCGTGATCCCCACGGATACTCATGTTTACAATCTCAACCCAGGCTAAAATTAAAAGGAAAGAACCCATTTCCATTATTAGGGGGGTTTTAAATTAAATTGCATCTTGGCGTCTAACGCTTGTTAAATCTTTATTAAAATTTTAAACAGATAATTGCTTTGAAATTTAAAAAATTTTTTTCTGTTTGTAATAGATGATATTTAAAAAAATTTGGAAAAAATTAACATTTGTTAATAAGGATTGGAATTGTTTTTTGGATCCATTGTTTCTCATGTGGTTAAATTTTGTATTTATTTTTGCCCGGGACCACCTGGGTCGCGTGCTAACCGTGCATGTGCTCGTGTTAGGTATTAATTTTAACCTGCAATTGGTTTTTGGTTTTCTGACAAACCTTGGGAGGATTTTTGCCACTCCGGGGGTTATGATGCCCCTGGTGAAGGTAAGGGCATGCGCGATTTTTTGCCCGTTCTGGCCTCAGCAGGCAAATTGCGAGGGGGGTTGGCACCGGATCTAGCAGCCTCACATGTTCCTACCGGGAAGTTACGATGCCCCGGCGAGACGCGGACCCAGGTGTGTTAGATGTTTTTAGAAATTTTAAAGTTATTAATAATACATTGTTTGTTTAATGGGTCTGAGAAGGGACCGCGTGTCCCAAACGCGTCGATTCTAATTTAAATGTTGGATTTATCAATTTTAAGGGTTTCCAAAAAAGAAGCTTTTATTGTCAAATCCGTTGCAAGGCTGTATCCATCTTCTTCTGTGCTCCCCGTGCTTCCCCTCTACCTTGGACCTGTAGTGCACGCACGGGGGGCTTTCATGGGCATGGTGAGTGGGGAAAAAAAACTTTTTTTTATTGGGGTGTAACCTCCCGTATTTGGCTGTGTAACCCCTTTTTAGGGTGTAGCCCCTTTATGGCTGGACCCCCCGAAAATTTGGGTTTAAAACCCCCGTATTGGTTTTGTAACCCCCCGTAGGGCTGTAGACCCCTGTATTGGGTTAGAATCCTGTAGCGGCTTGCCTCGTTTGGCTGTAACCCCCCCGTATTGGCTGTGTAACCCCTGTAGCGGCTGTAACCCCCCGTAAAGGCTGTGATCCCTGTGCGGCTGTGACCCCTGTATTGGGTGTGACCCCCCTATTGGCTGGAACCCCTTTTAGCGGGAAGACCCCCTGTATTTGGTGTAGACTCCCCGTACCCGTAGACCCCCCGTATGGCTGTAACCCCCCCGTACCTGTAACCCCTGTATTGGTGGGACCCCTTTTTTGGCTGTAGCGCCTGTAGGCCCCCTAGCCCCCCCGTATTTGGTGTTTTCCTCGTAGTGACTTAGCCCCCTTGTATTGGCGGAACCCCCCGTATTTGCTTCCCCCTGAAGAAAAAAACCCCCGGGGGAGTGAATTGTGTTTGGGGGTTTCCCTGCCCCCTCCTTGTTGCCCTTTTTTTATGAATTTTATTTG
>JAODAL010035301.1:0-43104 GCA_025379985.1 Phyllomedusa bahiana | reverse complement strand
GCCGTTCGGGACCTGGTTTTATGGGCTCTGATTGGCCGCTCTGGACACGGTTGTTATGGGCTCTGATTGGCCGCTCTGGACACTGGCCGTTCTGGGCTCTGATTGGCCGCTATAAGCTCTGATTGGTTGCTATGAGCTCTGGTTGCTATGGGCAACAAAGACAGTCTTGCTGCTAGACATTTTTCATACGTAAGGACCACAGAGTTTACCTAGGGGGAAAATATAGGAAAAAACACCTGATGCTCACCTTCCGTTCCTCCAACTGCTGCAGCTCATGGACTCCCCAGGTCCTGTTCCTTTTCACCTTCTCTGCCTCATGCCATCCAACACCTGAAGACTCTTGCTCCATAGTCCGTAAATAAAGCACCAGCCTTTGCGGTCGGATGGCATGGGGCACAGGAAGTGAACAGTGGTTTTCGGGGGAGCTCTGGAACTGCAGCAGTGGCAGATCAGAAGGCGAGCATCAGGTTTTTGTTTTTTTTTTTCTTTATACATTTCTCCGCCAACCTAGCCCTGTTTTGCTGTATTTTTATCATCAGTCAAGTGTATATGTTTTGTGTATATTGTGTATGTGTTGTAATATTTTATATATATATATATATAAAATATATATATTATTATACACTCACCGGCCACTTTATTAGGTACACCATGCTAGTAAGGGGTTGGACCCCCTTTTGCCTTCAGAACTGCCTCAATTCTCAATAGATTCCACAAGGTGTTGCAACGATGCTCAATTGGTACCAAAGGGGGCCCAAAGAGTGCCAAGAAAATACCCCCACACCCTGACACCACCACCACCAGCCTGAACCGTTGATACAAGGCAGATGGAATCCATGCTTTCATGTTGTTGACCCAAATTCTGACCCTACCATCCGAATGTCGCAGCAGAAATCGAGACTCATCAGACCAGGCCAAAAGTTTTTCCAATCTTCTACTGTCCAATTTCGATGAGCTTGGGCAAATTGGAAACCTCAGTTTCCTGTTCTTAGCTGAAAGGAGTGGCACCCGGTGTGGTTTTTCTGCTGCTGTAGCCCATCTGCCTCAAAATTTCGCCGTACTGTGCGTTCAGAGATTCTCTTCTGCCTACCTTGGTTTGTAACGGGCGGCTATTTGAGTCACTGTTTTCCTTTTCTACCAGTCTGCCCATTCTCCTTTGACCTCTGGCATCAACAAGGCATTTCCGCCCACAGGACTGCCGCTCACGGATGTTTTTTTTCTTTTTCGGACCATTCCGTAACCCTAGAGTGGTTGTGCGTGAAAATCCCAGGAGATCAGCAGTTTCTGAAATACTCAGACCAGCCCTTCTGGCACCAACAACCATGCCACGTTCAAAGGCACTCAAATCACCTTTCTTCCCCATACTGATGCTCGGTTTTAACGCAGGAGTGTCTTGACCATGTCTACATGCCTAAATGCACTGAGTTGCCGCCATTGATTGGCTGATTTGAAATTAAGTGTTCACAGCATTTTGGACAGGTGTACCAAATAAATGGCCGGGATGTATATATAATATTGCAACTAGTGATGAGCCTTCAGTCCTGGTCGCACAGCTCGAGTCCCCCTCTCCTCTCGGGTAGCTACTGTCACCCACCCCCTGCTTATAACACTAACCGTTGCTGGGGCGAGTTTTTTTAACACCATGTTTGCTTCTACTCATCTTTCTGTACCCCTTAGTAATCACACCAGCACGCGAGCGACTGTTAACCCGGTGCGTCTTCTACTACTGTCTCTGACTCATTTAATCACACACACTCACTGCGAGCAAGTTTTTAAACCACATGGGCTGCTTCTACTCCTTCCTCCTTAGTAATCAGCAACTCCGCTGAGCGTATATAAAAACAGTCAAAAGAAAATTTTTGGGCCCCCCCCTATTAATCGTAACAATTTTTTAGTTTTAAATTTTTGGGGGGTTTTTGCAACAGCCTTTCAATTTATAATCTAATAACTGAGGGACAAGTAATATTTTCCGGGTTAAAATAGGTTTATTGTACTAACACAAAAAGGCAATATCATTAAAAACCCCATTTGACCCGGGGCAAAAAGTATGGGCACCCCCCAAAAGAAAAGGCATTTAAAAATTATAGACCTCCTTTTTCAAAAATAACACCTCTACCTTCCTGTAGCTTTTTAATCATTCCGGGTCCGGATGAAGGTTTTTTTTACCATTCCTTTAAAAAAAACAATTCAAGTTCAGTTTTTTTGATGGTCGCCGAGCATGGACACCCCCCAAAGTATCCCACAAGTCAATGATATTCAGTCGGGGACTGGGATGGCCATTCCAAACATTGTAATTGTTCCCTGCAGATGCCGAGTAATTGGAGCTGTTTTGGGGATCATTTTTTTTGCTGAAATATCCATCCCGGCGTAACTTCAATTCATACTGATCTTGTACATTATTCTAAAGAATCTGCTGATACGAGTTGAATCCATGCGACCCTAAATTTTTAAAACCCAAGATTCCCGGTGCCGGCATTGGCCCACACCCCAAAAGCTATGGAAACCTCCCCCAAAATTTTACAGGGGGTAGAAAAGTGTTTTTTCTTGGAATGCTGGGGTTTTTGGGACGCCATGCATAACGCCTTTTTGTATGACCAAACAATCAACTTTTTTTTCTTTCAGTCCACAGACCTTCTTCCAAAATGAAGCGGCTTGTCCAAAGTGCTTTTGCATACCTCAGGCGACTCTGTTTGGGCGTCTTTAAAACCTTCTTTCCGCATCACTCTCCCATACAGCTTCTCCTTGGAAAAGTGGCGTTTGTTACCGATGAAAAGTGACACCCCTGCAGCAAGATGATCTGCAGCTCTTTGGAGGTGGTCTGGGGTTTGTCCTTAAATCTTCTCCCCCCATTCTTCTTCTCTCCCTTTCTGATTTTTTTTCTTGCCCCCATTTCGGGACAACAAAACGTCCCTGTGTCTCCTTTCCCCTTACTATGTTCCTCACAGTGGAAACTGACGGGTTAAATCTCTGAGACAACTTTTTGTTTTCTTCCCCGAACAACATGTTGAACAATTTTTTGTTTTCAATCATTTGAGAGTTGTTTTGAGGAGCCATGATGCCACTCTTCACAGGAGATTTAAAAGGAAACACTTGCAATTGGCCACCTTAAATACCTTTTCTCATCATTGGATACACCTGGCTATGAAGTTCAAAGCTCAGTGAGGTTACAAAACCAATGTTGTGCTTCAGAAAGTCAGTAAAAAGTAGTTAGGAGTATTCAAATCAATAAAATGATAAGGGTACCCAAATTTTTGACCCTGTCAAAATTTGGTTTAATGCATATTGCACATTTTGTATTAGTATAATAAACCTCATTTCAATCCGGAAATATTACTGTGTCCATCAGTTATTAGATATATCAATTGAAATGGCTGCTGCAAACACCCAAATATTTAGAACTAAAAATGATTAAGATTAATAGGGGTGCCCAAACTTTTTCATATATGACTGTGTTGTGTGTGTGTGTATATATTTTAAAATATATATATATATATATATATATATATATATATAAAATATATGATATATTATATATATATATATATAATATAATTATATATAACCCACATATATTCACTTACAGGTAATCTACACAATTTCAGAACATATTTGTGATATAATCTTATGTTGCCTTGGTCAGATGTTAACCTACGTCCCAACTGCTGAAAGGTATCGGTGCCAACTGTGGCGCCCCCATAGGTGCCCTGTGTGTGCCCTGTGTTGATATGTATCCTGCTAATGAGCTGTGCGTCTGTGTCTGTTTCTGAGCTGCTCTCACCTGTTGTCACTCTCTGCTTCTTCCCTGCATCCTTCTGGCTGTAGCAAGTCTGTCCGTCTCTTGAATTCATGTAAAATCACTAAAACCACCACCAGGTAAATGCTCTTCAGTTTGTTTTATTTCCTCATAAACCGTGACAGAAGGCGTCGGGGGCCGCTCCTTGCAGAGCAGGCGGGAAGTGCATGGGCCGGAGCTGGGATTTAGCCGCCATCTTGATAAGCATTTTCCTCATATCTCGGTACATTTCTATAGTTCTGTGGGATAGAGCCCTGAACTCAAAGCTTGTAGGAGCTGGTACTGATGTGCAGATGGGAATCTTGAGTGCAGCTTTGGATGTGACTAGAGGGCATTCTACATGGCAGGTATTCAAGACCATCGCTCAGTGCAGGCTGCGTAATGAAAGCATCATCAGCAACGCCACCTCCATGGATGACTCCAGCTCTTCCAGCAGCTTTGTCTCTTTTCCTTTGCTAATTTTCAAAGTTTCAGATTCACTTATACTTCACTTGTGTCAGTTCCGCTGTCATCTATTTTATGTCTGTTTCTTTTGCATTCTTTAATTTGTAGGTTGTGTCTTGTATGTGTGAGTATAATTGTGAAGGATACAGGACATCGAAGCAAATAATGCATGTACACAGTGACTGCACCAGCAGAATAGTAAGTGCAGCTCTGGAGGATAATACAGGATGTAACTCAGGATCAGTACAGGGTAAGTAATGTATATACACAGTGACTGCACCAGCAGAATAGTGAGCGCAGCTCTGGAGAATAATACAGGATGTAACCCAGGATCAGTACAGGATAAGTAATGTATGTACAGTGACTGCACCCGCAGAATAGTGAGTGCAGCTCTGGAGTAATAGTAACAGGATAAGTAAGTAATGTATTACACATGACTGCACCAGCAAATAGTGAGCCAGCTCTGGAGGATAATACAGGATGTAACTCAGGATCAGTACAGGATAAGTAATGTATGTACACAGGACTGCACCAGCAGAATAGTGAGTGCAGCTCTGGAGGATAATACAGGATGTAACTCAGGATCAGTACAGGATAAGTAATGTATAACAGTGACTGCACCAGCAGAATAGTGAGCGCAGCTCTGAGGATAATACAGGATGTAACTCAGGATCAGTACAGGATAAGTAATGTATGTACACAGTGACTGCACCAGCAGAATAGTGAGTGCAGCTCTGGAGGATAATACAGGATGTAACTCAGGATCAGTACAGGATAAGTCATGTATGTACACAGTGACTGCACCAGCAGACTAGTGAGTGCAGCTCTGGACAATAATACAGGATGTAACTCAGGATCAGTACAGGATAAGTAATGTATGTGCATAGTGACTGCACCAGCAGAATAGTGAGAGCAGCTCTGGAGGATAATACAGGATGTAACTCCGGATCAGTACAGGATAAGTAATGTATGTACAGTGACTGCACCAGCAGAATAGTGAGTGCAGCTCTGGAGTATAATACAGGATGTAACTCAGGATCAGTACAGGATAAGCAATGTATGTACACAGTGACTGCACCAGCAGAATAGTGAGTGCAGCTCTGGAGGATAATACAGGATGTAACTCAGGATCAGTACAGGATAAGTAATGTATGTACAGTGACTGCAGCAGCAGAATAGTGAGCGCAGCTCTGGAGGATAATACAGGATGTAAGTCAGGATCAGTACAGGATAAGTAATGTATGTACAGTGACTGCACCAGCAGAATAGTGAGCGCAGCTCTGGAGCATAATACAGGATCCGTACAGGATACTTTGTCACATATATCTCCCACTGTATTATCACCTATTATTCTTTGTTTCTAGTAATGTCAAAAGAACAAACTCGACTGAACGCATCTCTCCCGGTGGCCGAAGAGAGAGCGGTGGGGATACCAAGGGCAGCAGGAACCGTGCCGGCTCTACCAGCAGCACGTCCAGTGGAAAGAAGAACAGTGAGAGGTAAGAGGTCACTGTTACACTGTCACGGAAGGCCAGCGCTCCAGCAGCACAGGAAGAGACAGCCGCTATATGTACAGTCTATTGCAGCCTGGATCAGAACCAATGATCTGTGATACTGCTGCCTTGTATTGGGTTACTGTGGATACCATCGTGTCCCTATAGAGCATGTTGTATTTGGGAGGGGGCAGTGGAAGGGCCCCAGTCAGAACAAAGCCTGCTGCTGCCGTGACACAGACCTCGGGGCGGTTGCTGGAGATCATAAAGCATATTTTTAGCCTGGTGATCTCCCCCCTCCCTGCAGAGCTTCCTGTGCACTTGTTTGTATGGGACTTTGAAATAAGCGGAGCTTGTGTCCGGGGCATCTTCCTTATCGGGGACTCCCATTGTAGAGTCATGTAATCAGGAAGCCCGTGATGTGCTCGGTCCTCAAGTGCTGGGTCCGGGTTAGGACGACTGTGTGTGAATGTGACCGTCCCTCATCCGAATTATAACATTGGCTGTCACTATAGATGTATGGAGAGAGGGGGCCGCGTCCACAGCAATAGGGGGATCTCCAGGACTAGAATAACTGATGGTCTATCAGGATAAGTAATGTATGTACAGTGACTGCACCAGCAGAATAGTGAATGCAGCTCTGGAGGATAATACGGTTAACTCAGGATCAGTACAGGGTAAGTAATTGGGATGTACAGTGACTGCACCAGCAGAAAGTGAATGCGCTCTGGAGGATAATACAGGGTGTAACTCAGGATCATACAGGATAAGTAATGTATGTACAGTGACTGCACCAGCAGAATAGTGAGTGCAGCGCTGGAGGGTAATACAGGATGTAACTCAAAGGGTCAGTACAGGATAAGTAAAAGTATGTACAGTGACTGCACCAGCGATAGTGATGAGCTCATGAGGATAATACAGAATGTAACTCAGGATCAATACAGGATAAGTAATGTATGTACATGACTGCACCAGCAGAATAGTGAGTGCAGCTCTGGAGGATAATACAGGATGTAACTCAGGATCAGTACAGGATAAGTAATGTATGTCCACAGTGACTGCACCAGCAGAATAGTGAGCGCACGGCTGGAGGATAATACAGGATGTAACTCGGGAGCAGTACGGGATAAGTAAGTATGTACAGTGACTGCACCAGCAGAATAGTGATGCAGCTCTGGAGATAATACAGGATGTAACTCAGGATCAGTACAGGATAAGTAATGTATGTAGAGTGACTGCACCAGCAGAATAGTGAGTGCAGCTCTGGAGGAAAATACAGATGTAACTCAGATCATACAGGATAAAGTAATGTATGTACACAGTGACTGCACCAGCAGAATAGTGAGTGCAGCTCTGGAGGATAATACAGGATGTAACTCAGGATCAGTACAGGATAAGTAATGTATGTACAGTGACTGCACCAGCAGAATAGTGAATGCAGCTCTGGAGGATAATACAGGATGTAACTCAGGATCAGGACAGGATAAGTAATGTATGTACCAGTGACGCACCAGCAGAATAGTGAGCGCGCTCTGGAGATAATACAGGATGTAACTCAGGATCAGTACAGGATAAGTAATGTATGTAAAGTGACTGCACCAGCAGAATAGTGAGTGCAGCTCTGGAGTAAATATACAGATGTAACTAGGATCAGTACAGGATAAGTAATGTATGTACAGTGACTGACACCAGCAGAATAGGAGTGCAGCTCTGGAGGATAATACAGGATGTAACTCAGGATCAGTACAGGATAAGTAATGTATGTACACAGTGACTGCACCAGCAGAATAGTGAGTGCAGCTCTGGAGTATAATACAGGATGTAACTCAGGATCAGTACAGGATAAGTAATGTATGCACAGTGACTGCACCAGCAGAATAGTGAGTGCAGCTCTGGAGTATAATACAGGATGTAACTCAGGATCAGTACAGGATAAGTAATGTATGTACACAGTGACTGCACCAGCAGAATAGTGAGCGCAGCTCTGGAGTAAAATACAGGATGTAACTCAGGATCAGTACAGGATAAGTAATGTATGTACACAGTGACTGCACCAGCAGAATAGTGAGTGCAGCTCTGGAGTAAAATACAGGATGTAACTCGGGATCAGCAATATATATACACACTGGAGGTTTGTAAGGGTTAAGCCCGCTGGCTGCCCTGATGCCTGCACGGTTGCACTGAGATCACGCCTTGTACGAGATGAGAGAAGAGACATATTTTCCGCAGCATTGGCCAGATAATAGCTCTTTTTGAATTACACGGCTCGGCAGCCAGTTTCTGGGTGGTGTTGGTATGCGGCAGCTGGGGCCAATTATATCAAGTCTTAACCTAATTCCTTGTTCAGAAGCGGCGGATGCTCTGGTGGAGAGGAACAACCCTGGTCAATGACATTCCTCTCCTGCAGCCACGGGTCTCATTCCTGTAGCCGACCATAGATCAGTTTTGGCCGTCACTGCTGTCATTGGCTGTGAACACACAAATGACCTAATGGTCCGAATTGGCACAGAGGGCTCGGCCCGCAGGTCCGCCTGCCTCATTAGCTTTCCAATATCCAAATGTAGCTGCACATTCACTGCAATGAAGAAGTCGCCAACTGTCGGTTCCACGCGACCAATATACCTTGCGTTACCCAAACATGCATTTTACTGGCAAACCATGTCCCAAATCTCTGCTTGTTGTCATTGAATACAGTCATTTTTTTTTTTCAAATATACTTACACAGGCTGAAAACCAGTTGCAGGGTTTGTCCTATGTGCATGATCAGGGTAGGATTTGGACAGCTCCATTCACTGACAGCAAGCAGGAGTATTGTTGAATTTGCCTCCTCCATGGATCTTGCTTGAGATTTCTGCTGGGGATAGAAAATGTTCCCTTCTGGGTCTATGGGACTGGGAAAGACAGACTTTGACTATCATGTTGTTCTAGTTTATAATATAGGGGTGCAGAGGTAGCAATTACAAGATCTACACACCTTGGGGGTTATAGTCCTAAGAGAGCAGCATCGGGGCCCAGGAACTTCAAGGGAACCCGTCAATCCGGTCTGTGGGCCCATGTTATAGAGCAGGAGGAGCTGAGCAGATTGATATATAGTTTTGTTGGGAAAAATCTAGAAGAACTTGTATTTTATTCATTTGATTTACTGGTTATTATGGGTTAAGGCGTCCAGTGGGCGGGGTTATCAGTGATTGACAGTTGTCTATTATACACACTCATACAAGGAAGGCTGTCCTTTATTGATAACTCCGCCCACTGGACTCTAAAACCCAGAATAAGCAGTAAATTAAATGAATAAAATACAAATTGTACTGAATCTTTCTCCACAGAACTATAGATCACTCTGCTTGGCTCCTCCTGGGGTCACAGATCAGTGAATGTGCTCAATGAGACGGGCTCCCTTAAACCCTGCGCCTCTGCTCGGCTTCAGTAATAGAAGGGAATGCCATTTGCTAATTTTATTGTTTTCTTTTCTTTTTTCCCCAGCAAACCCAAGGAGCCCATGTTCAGCGCCGGTGAGTGCACCCCCCTCCTCGTGTCTGTCATGTTGTCCTAATGCAGTGCAGTCTCCTGACCTCTTGTAGGCGCTCCTTCCCGTATCCTGGCCTGTAACATGGTGACATAAGGGATGAGCACCTATTGACTACGTGGGATGTGATCTGCTTCATTTTACAAGGCACAGAGTATGATTAGACGAGATGCAATGTACAGGCTCATGTCCTCAGCAATAATGTTGTATTGTTGCCATTTATTCCTTATTGTTAGTAATAATCGTACGGTTATGAAATATTATGGTTTCTTTTATATATACATAGAAAATCAAAGTAATAAGTTATAATAATAATAAACAAAAGGTCTAAAGAGATTATACACACACACATATATATATATATATATATATATACATACACACACTCATGCACATGCGCGCGCGCACACACATTGTGTATGTGTGTGTGTGTATGTATGTGTATATATATATATATATATATTGTGTGTGTGTATACATACACATAAACACATATATACATACACATACTCATACACATATATACTCCTACACATATACACATACTCATACACATATATACTCCTACACATATACACATACTCATACACATATATACTCCTACACATATACACATACTCATACACATATATACTCCTACACATATATACACATACTCCTACACATATATACACATACTCCTACACATATATACACATACTCCTACACATATATACACATACTCCTACACATATATACACATACTCCTACACATATATACACATACTCATATATACACATACGCATATGTGTATACATATATATACACGTATGTATACATGTGTGTGTGTGTGTGTGTGTGTGTGTATATATATATATATATATATATATATATACAAACACACACATACCATAGCACATATATACGCGCAAATATATATATATATAAAATATATATATATACTAATATATTAATATATATATAATACATACATACATACCACACACTCATACACGTACGTGGGTATCGCCCATAAGGTATACTAGCAGGTGCATGTTATATGGGGCCCTTAATTAGAGTTTCTGGGACCCCCACTTGGATCTTTCCACCCATTTCCCCCCGCAGTGATCATGTTTGATGCCGTATCCTCAAGTTTGTGTTGGGAAACCCCTGGGTGGCAGGTAGGGGGCGCCTGCAATGTGACTGTGCTGCCATAAACACATCTTTACCTGGAATTCTCTTTCTGACTCTGTAATCACAAGGGAGGCGCCGGGTGACGCACTGTAAAGGTAGGATTGTGGCGCCTGACCCCGCTCTCTGAGCAGCACAATGGCAGATTCGATGGAAGGTTGATGGTGAAACCCTTCAATGTCTCACTGTGCACCCCAAACCGGACATTGAAAGGTTGACCAGCACCTTCCATCATGGGCATCCATCTGCAGCGGGGGCCGCCATTTTTTGCAGCCAGCTCAATGGCTATATTATCTATCAGCCCTGACAAATGAACGGGCTGCATTCTGCTAAACGGCTGCCTCCGGTGCTGGCATATTAAAACTGCTTAAAGGGACACTACCATCAATTTTTTTTATTTTCTTCTCTGTTATCTCAAATATAATAAATAGTAGGTAATGACAACAATTGCTCTATTGTTCTCCCCACGGGGAAAGGGAAGATTACACTAGATCATGAGCAGTACGTGAAAGGAAAATAGTGTTTTTCTCTGTTATCTCATTCCAAATAGTAGGTAATGACAAAGATTGCGCTATTGTTCTCCCCACAGGGACAGATAAAACTACATAAAAGGGAAAAAAAGAAGTTTTTCTCTAGGTTCTCTCATTACAAATAGTAGGTAATGACAAGGATTGCTCTATTATTCTGTCCACAGGGACAGAAAAGATTATACTACATTAATAGCAATACTTAAAAGGAAAATAGGGGTTCTCTCGATGTTATCTCGTGACAAATAGTAGGTAATGACAGCAATTGCTCTATTCTCTCCACGGGGAAAGAGAAGATTACACTAGACATTAGCAGTACGTGAAAGGAAAATAAAGTTTTTCACTGTTATCTCATTACAAATAGTAGGTAATGACAAAGATTGCGCTATTGTTCTCTCCACAGAGATAGATAAGATTATACTACATTAATAGCAATACATAAAAGGAAAATAGGGGTTCTCTCAATGTTATCTCAAAAGAAATAGCAGGTAGTGACAATGATTGCTCTATTGTTCTCTGGATTCGTGTCTGCTCCACATGGAGACAGATAAAAACTACATTCCAAAAGACAATGACACAATAAAAGAAAAAAAAAATGTTTTTCTGTCTCTAGTAGGTCTTCTCTCAATTTACAAAATTAGTAGGTAATAGACAAGTGATATGGGCTCTACTAAACCTGTTGTTTCTCCATAGGGATAGATAAAATTATACTATATTAATAGTAATACATAAAAGGAAAATATGTTTTCACATATTGACAAGCAATATGCGACAATTTTATAGGGATTTTTTTTTTAATTGGGAGTTTGTTTTTTTTCCTCTATGACTTCTCTTCTGGGGCCTGATGGCACGCAATGACGATTTTTTGGACGGTCCTTTTTCGGTCGGCCTCGGTCGGGGAAGTAAAAGTTTTATCACAATTCCCCAAATTTTTTTAAAATGTACCCCCTCACCTCCCTCAGTGCAGAAAAACCCTGTTTTCCTTACACGTACTGCTCATGGTCTAAAAAATCTTTTCACCCCCATGGAGAGAAACAATAAACAATTGTCTTACCTCATTTTTAGGGGAAAACATAGAGAAAAACCCTATTTTCTCTTCATGTATTGCTATGATGTAGTTTTATCTGTCCCTGTAGAGAGAACAATAGAACAATTCTTGTCATTACCTACTATTTGTAATGAGATAACAAAGAGAAAAACTTATTTTTTCCTTTCATGAATTGCTATGATGTAGTTTTATCTGTCCCTAGTACAACCTTTTTCATCCCCGTGGAGAGAACAATAGAGCAATTGTTGTCTTTATATATTATTTGTTATGAGATAATTGAGAAAAACCCTATTTTTCTTTAATGTATTGCTATGATGTAGTTTTTATCTGTCCCGAGGGAGAAAAAATAAGCAATCATTGTCATTCCCTATTATTTGTTATGAGATAACATCGATAAAACCCCCTATTTTTCTTTTATGTATTGCTATTAATGTAGTATCTTCTCTATCCCTGTGGAGAGAACAATGGAGCAATCCTTGTCATTACCTACTATTTGTAATGAAATAACATAGAGAAAAACCAAATTTCCTTTCAGCTTTGACGGCTAGTGTCATCTCCTGCCCCCGTAAAAAAAAAAAAAGGGGGTCGTTTCTTTACCTACTATTTGTAATGAGATTACACAGAGCTAAGCAGCAGGTGAAGTAAAGTGAAATTAGTCGCACAGCTAGAGAAGAAGAGTATTTTATGTCATTTTTATTGCATAGGACTGCTGAAATAATAAACTATATATTGCCCCCCAAAAAATAAAAAAAGTTTTTCAGGAATATTGTTTTTTTTCAACACCTCCTTTCCGAGTTTTGTGTCCCTTTAATCTTGGGGAAATAGAAAATTTGCCCGCCCAGGCTTGTATGTGTAACGGGATTATGACTGTCAAAGGCCCCCCCCCCCCCCCCCCCTAAATTACTGCACCGCTCCCTCTAGTTTATATTAATTTAGTGGATTTGCTTTGCTTATTACAGCACATTGTGTTTTTGCACCGTAGCAGCTTTATTTCCTGCCCAGAAGCAGCATTTCATGTTCTAGGGGCATCGCTGAGCTTTGGGAAAAGCAGCGTCCTAATTACAGAGGCGAATAGTTGCCTTTCGGGTTCTTTATAACCATATCTGTCCGTCCCAGACGATGCGGGGAGAAGCCAGAAACTGTTCCCTCAAAAAGTTTTTGAATTTAGAACACCCCCCTTCAGGGGACTCCTAAACCCGGGGCGTCCCCCTGAATAGGAGTGCAGGGGCGCTCTTGTGCTCTATTGCGTACAGCCCTCTACTGGAGGTTGTGCAGACGATACTGGGAGCAACGCAGAGCCCCTCAAAGATGAAATGCTACTCCATAGTATTGACTGTAGTAGAGAAGGGCGCCGGGGCGGACGTCACTGTGTGTTAGAGGGTTTGTACGGTTTGGCTTGTTTGCTTTTTACACTCTCTAATCACTAATGACCTACAGTTTCAGGCAGCGGTCTCCAATCCGTGGCTCTCCTGTCGCTGTCAAACTACAACTCCCAGTATGCTTTGAGAGCGACAGAGTTGTAGTTCCTCAACCAGTTGGAGACCAGTGATTTCCTTACATTGCCTCCTAAACATTGATGAGAACACTTAAAGGGGTATTCCCATCATGACAAGTGCTGCTGGAAAGGGCCAATCGCTGTAAAATAAGCAAAATGACGCAAAATGCATGTTGTTAAAAAAATATGTATGCTTTACCTAATATACGCCTTTTTTGCACCTTCAGCTTGCAGTCTTCTCTCTTTGGTTACCGACCATTAGTGTGTGCTTTCAGCAGTAGCCCATAATGCAGCGTTAAAGGGGTTTTGCCACCATAGACCATGATGGTATTTTGTTAGGATATGCCACCATTGTCTGATAGGAATTGGGACACGCGCCGATTTCGGGAACGGGCCCCCGAATTCCTTTTGTGCAGACTGGAGAGTCGGTCGCACTTGCGCACGACTCTCCATTCTGTTCTATGGGAGTTCCGAGCAGAACGCACCGCTCGCCTGTTCTCGGAAATCCCATAGAATAGAATGGAGAGTGACCGCGCAGCCAGCCCTCCAACCAACGGACATGTTCTCCACTTGTTGCAAAACCCCTTTAACTCTCATTTTGGCCCTGGTCCTGCAACTGTTTGCTTTAACAAAATGGACCGTACAGGTAAGTGGCCCTGCGGAGATCTCAGCTTGCCTGTTCGTGCACCTTCCTGATACTGTTGTTTGAATTGTTCAGCTAACTCTCTTGTCTCCTTTGTGCTGTGACCTCTTCAACTACCAATATTGGGAACGTGCTCTTACTGAACTTGCAGCGCCATTGGGTTGTACTGACCCCTTTTTTTTTTTTTTTTTTAAGGGGATGTGTCGCTTCATCAGTTAGTCTGTTTCATTGTAATTTCAGTTTCTCAGTTCCTAAAATCCAGGGGCGTTTCTTCCCCTCCCAGCTGGGTGTTTCTTAACTGAAGGGGGGTGACATCATTCCCCCCTTCACTGTTCATGCTTGCTCCCGAGTCAGTGTGTTTCTTTGAGATCAGTAGGAGGGGATAGCACATCCCTGCTCCCCGCCCCCGCCCCCCTCACGGTCTGAGTCCACATGGGCACTGTGTTTCCCTCTCCTATTCAGTCTTATTTTGTCTAGACAGGCTTCTATGAACTCGAGCACTGATCTCTTCTCCTCTACAGCTGGAGGTTTGTTACAGTTGAATCCATTCTTCTATGAACTCATCCAGAGCAGCACAGATCTGTCTCCTTTCTATGTTTTTCACGCAGCAGCATTAGGCGCCGAGCACATTTCGGTTTTCCTGAATTTTAGAACAGCTGCCCTGTTACTTGCAGCTGCTGGCTGTGCAGAGTGAAATGTGGCCGGCCCCTTATTCTGAGTGAGAGCGGCAGGAATGCACGCTTCCATGAATACGATCGGGGGGAGGCTGTATTAGGTAAAGCATACATATTTTTTTTATCATGCATTTTGAACATAGCTTACTTTACAGTAATTGGCTCTTTCAGCAGCACTGGCTGTGATGGGAATACCCCTTTTAATACTCTGCTCTGAGGAGATGATGTAGAGTGTTCCAGCACCGCCCACCATTACTCAGGTATTAGGTGCATAGGGATATAGCATGCAATATAGCTAACGTTACAATTGCTCATTCTCCCCTCTTCTTTTTATATATCTTCATGTTACAATGCAGGGTTTGCTATTACATGTTCCCCATTCCCAGGTCATACACTTAAATGGGGGTTCAAACAAAGAGTACTCCCCACCCATCTCCCACTGAAAAGTGCGGGAAAATAAGATTACAAATAAAATCGCCATGTATGATCGGGTCAGGATTTGATATTTAAACAGTGACATCAGACAGCAGTGGTCCCTCAGATTACATTGGCCGCAGGGTGTAATATTTTAGCATACAATATCCCAGTAAAGACCATTGTATGTCAGTTGTGGTTTATGGTCTATAGCACCTCTACAGTACAGTGTGGTACTACATGTCCTGTACTGCTCTTACATGTATTACTGAGGTACATGCAGTGATTGGTGGTCTATAGCGCCTCCCTACAGCACAGTGCGGTACTACATGTCCTGTACTGCGCTTACATGTATTGGTGAGGTGCATGCAGTGATTGGTGGTCTATAGCGCCTCTCTACAGACAGTACTACATGTCCTGTACTGCTCTTGCATGTATTATGGGGCAGCATGATTGGTGGTCCATAGCACCTCCCTACAGTACAGTGTGGTCCTACATGTCCTGTACTGCTCTTACATGTATTAGTGAGGTGCATGCAGTGATTGGTGGTCTATAGCGCCTCTCAACAGTACAGAACTACATGTCCTGAACTGCTCATACAAGTATTAGAGAGGTGCATGCAGTGATTTGGTGTCTATAGCACCTCTCTACAGTACAGTGGGTACTACATGTCCTGTACTGCTCTTACATTTATTAGTGAGGTGCATGCAGTGATGTGGGTCTATAGCCCTCTACAGTATAGTGCAGTACTACATGTCCTGTACTGCATTTACATGTATTAGTGAGGTGCATGCAGTGATTGGTGGTCTATAGCACCTCTCTACAGTACAGTGCGGTACTACATGTCCTGTACTGCTCTTACATTTATTAGTGAGGTGCATGCAGTGATTGGTGTCTATAGCGCCTCTACAGTATAGTGCAGTACTACATGTTCTGTACTGCTCTTACATGTATTAGTGAGGTGCATGCAGTGATTGGTGGTCTATAGCGCCACTCTACAGTACAGTGCGGTACTACAATGTTCTGTACTGCTCTTACATGTGTTAGTGAGGTGCAGGCAGAGAGTGGTGGCCTATAGCGCCTCTCTACAGTACAGTGCGGAAACAAACATGTCCTGTACTGCTCTTACATGTATTAGTGAGGTGCATGCAGTGATTGGGTGGTCTATAGCGCCTCTCTACAGTATAGTCCCGGTACTACATGTCCTGAAATGCTCTTACATTTTATTAGTGAGGTGCATGCAGTGATTGGCGGTCTATAGCGCCTCTCTACAGTATAGTGCGGTACTACATGTCCTGTACTGCTCTTACATGTATTAGTGAGGTGCATGCAGTGATTGGCGGGACCACTATGTGTCACTTGTTCCCATTAAAGTGAAAGACAATCGGCCCTGCCCATTAAATGGCTTCCTTGCTTGGTGTATATTTAGATCCTTTAAGTTCGCAATCATTCCCTTTAAGGGTATATAAAGGTGCTACAAAAAAGAGGGGTAACTCTTATGTACACCCAATAGGTAAAGAGTGAAACTTTTAATTGCCTGGTATACAAATTAAGGTTGTAGATGCAGTATCTAGACCTTCAAGTGTCCCACCTGGAGCAGTGTCTACACACAACTGATTGGCCATTGATGGTATATTGCTAGGACGTGTCATCAAAGTTGTGAAGGTTTCGGGGTCAAAATGTTGGTTCACGCAAGAGCCCCTCTGCTGCAAACCCACTCTTCATTCTGTTCTATGGGGTAACCCCCGGGAAGGGGAGCCTGTGTTTCTCCATTTCCTTATGGGGAGTTTTCCCAGTCAGGGGGGGGCGCCATTTCTTCCTTTCGTTTTAGGGAGTTCCCCGTACGGGGAGCGCTTGTGTTCTCCATTCCTTATGGGGTTCCCAGTACAGGGGCGCTGTGTTCTCCATTCTCCCCCTAGGGGTTCCCGGGTAAGGGGAGCGCGTGTTTCACACAATAGGAAGAAAATGAAACAATGCCTGGTTCTTCCATTTGTTTTATGCAGTATCAGACTTCAAGGGCGGAGCAGTGTCTACCACTCATTCCTGTTTAAAGGTATAGTACAGGACGTGTTCCATCGAGAGTGTGATAGGGGACGCGGTTCTCCATTGTTTTTGGGTATTCAGACAGGAGGAGCCTGTGCTCTCCACTCTTCATCTTCTATGGGAGTATCCCAGTAAAAGGGGATGCGCTGTGTTTCTCCATTCTCTTATATGGAAGTTCCCAGAACAGGGGAGCGTGTGTTCCTCCATTCTGTTCTATGGAAGTTCCCGTACAGGGAGCACTGTGTTCCCTCCATTCTGTTCTATGGAGTTCCCAGTACAGGGAAGCGCTGTGTTTCTCTCCATTCTGTTCTATGGGAGTTTCCAGTACAGGTGAACGGATGTGTTGTTCAACTCCATGAATTTTGCTATAGGAATTCCCAGAACAGGGAGAGCCCGTGTTCCCTCCATTCTGTTTTATAGCAGTTCCCAGTACAGGAGAGCGCCCTGTTCTCTCCATTCTGTTCTATGGGAGTTCCCAGTACAGGGGAGCACTGTGTTCTCGCCATTCTGTTCTATGAGAGTTCCCAGTACAGGGGAGCGCTGTGTTCTTTCCATTCTGTTCTATGGGAGTTCCCAGAACAGGGGAAGCATGTCTTCTCCCATTCTGTTCTATGGGAGTTCCCAGTACAGAGGAGCGCTGTGTTCTCCATTCTGTTCTATGGGAGTTCGCAGTACAGGGGAGCGCTGTGTTCTCTCCATTCTGTTCTATGTGAGTTCCCAGAACAGGGAAGCACTGTGTTCTCCATTCTGTTCTATGGGAGTTCCCAGTACAGGGGAGCGCCGTGTTCTCTCCATTCTGTTCTATGGGAGTTCCCAGTACAGGGAAGCGCTGTGTTCTCTCCATTCTGTTCTATGGGAGTTCCCAGTACAGGTGAACGGAATGTTTGGTTGTAGTCAGAACTCCCATAGAATAGTATTGGGAGTCGGGCGCATGCTCCGTCCTGAGCCAACACTTTTAGAGGCCCGTTCCTGAGATAGGTGCGGGTCCCAGAGGTAGGACTTCCCCTGTAAGGCTTTGATGGCATATCCTGGTGGGAGCACCCCTTTAATTTGCACATTGCTTGGTTAGATATAAGGGGCACTAACCCGTCCTTGATGGGTCACCTCTGCAGATGACTATCCCTGCTACCTAATGGTCCTCTGTCCACATGTAGCTCCGTCATTGGGTGTATAGTTTTTCTCCTTCTTTTCTTTCGTTCCATTAACCTGTACCTTGTCCCTTCCCATCCTGTTTTCTTCTTCTTCTTCTTCTTTGTGGCGCTCTGTCCTGTAGTAACCGTGCAGGTTTTGATGGCCTCGCAGCTGCTCAACGCCAAGGCCGACTCGCTCGAGCTCCTCGCACAACCGCAAGATTTCTCCCCTGAATGCGGACCGTTGGCGCTCGTCACCCCCAAGAACCTGACTTTGCCCCTGACTAAAAGCCCCAGTCAGACCAGTATGCCCCTGGCCAGGTCACCCAGCTTCAAAAGCGCCAGGTCCCCCAGCAGCTACTTCCAGCTTTGCTACTAATCCCCTCTCCTCGTGCATGGCAGGTTCAGCGTCGTTTGTCAGATAGGCCGTGTCTGTGTTATTGGATCATGGTTTTTTTTTATATTTCACCTATTTTAGCAAAATTGATGATTAACATTTGTTCTTTTGGCTACCGGATTACAACTCCCATCTTCCATTTCCCATAACCCCAGTCAGGTGCTAATGTGGCAGTAAGTCGAGACCAAAAAAATCCGATTTGCATTGAAAACAGTTTGCTGCTATTGATTTACATTAGGCCCCATTCACATCTTGTGGCCTTAGTTCTTGGTAGCTGCAAAAATGCATCCAAACTAATGCCATAACGGGCCCATAGACTTCTATAGAGCGGACGTAGTCCTAATTGGATTATGTCCGCTCGGGGCCCTCTTAACACCTTTACTGACCCCTAGACAAAGCAGTGCAGTGGGCTCTGCCCAAAGGCCTGACATGCCGCGTCCAAAGGCGCAACATGCCGCGCCTCTAACCACCCCCAAGCGCACGCTTATCATCACACCACCTATGTTGGAGCAATCCGTTGACCTCTTTCAAGCAGCCTACAAGACTAATTGGCAGAGCAGGGAGCTAACGGCTTATGGTTTATAACGGTTTGTACATTCTAGGAACACATAAACCGTTAAAGGGGTTGTCTCACTACAAGGATCGCTGCTTTTTATGTTAAAGATCTTGCAAAAACAAGTCACTTTGCAATATGTGTCCATTAACAGTGTCCTACCTATTCCTAGATATCCCCTCTTGTATGGGCTGCATCAGCTCCTTAGGTCGCTATAGCTATAGAGCCGTTTACCCTCTCCTGATAGACTGCCAGCACTGGTTGCTATAGCTACAGACCTGGTCAATCTCTCCTGATAGGCTGCCAGCGCTGGTTGCTATAGCTACAGACCTGTTCAGTCTCTCCTGATAGGCTCCCAGCACTGTTTGCTATAGCTACAGACCTGTTCAGTCTCTCCTGATAGGCTGCCAGCACTGGTTGCTATAGCTACAGACCTGTTCAGTCTCTCCTGATAGGCTGCCAGCACTGGTTGCTATAGCTACAGACCTGTTCAGTCTCTCCTGATAGGCTGCCAGCACTGGTTGCTATAGCTACAGACCTGGCTTCTACTTCATCCTAGTGGAAGCCAGTAAACAACCCCTGAATTCAACGTAAAACCAAGAAAACAGGACTGAGGTAAGAGGAATCAATGTAGTGAGGTCTGTAGCTATAGCAACCAGTGCTGGCAGCTTGTGATGAAAGATTGAACAGGTCTGTAACTATAGCAACCGGTGCTGGCAGCCTATCAGGAGAGATCAAACAGGTCTGTAGCTATAGTGACCTGAGGAGCAGATGCAGCCCATACAAGAGGGGATATCTAGGAATAGGTAGGACACTGTTAATGGACACACATTGCAAAGTGACTTGTTTTTGCAAGATCTTTAACATAGAAAGCAGCGATCCTTGTAGTGAGACAACCCCTTTAAGGCCCTTTGTATTTTGGCTTGCTCTACGTGCTATCTATCCGTCATGATACTGTAAAAATGTATCGCGACGGGACCCTTGACATCTATAGGGCAAACATAGCCCTAATGGGACCACCTTTTGTCCTGTTTAGCTGAAGTGTCCGGTTCCTGGACCGTGGTCGGCAGATACCACAGACGAGAGGCCAAACTTAATGTGAACAAGTACAAGTCCACACACAGGCGCTCACCTCGCTGTGATGAATATCCATATTACTCCTGGTTCCTATTTGTATACTGGGATCCTCTTGGCGGTCTCCAACTTTTCCAGTCTAATAAACATAGTGGATTCCACTTGTCTGTGCATGTGAACACGCCACTCTTGCCTCTCACCCAGCCAACCAGTAAGTTCTACACTGCACTGACGAGGGGCAAATACCCCGAAACAGCTGTCTCTAGTTGAACTTAACTGGTTTGGCTCTAATCCCTTTCACATTGCCAGGCTCCTGCGAGCTACATGTGAACTGAGGATAATCACATCCAGTAGAGGGCGCTGTGGAGCTCCTCAGCTCTTTTCCCATAAGCCTTTGCTTTATGCAAAACAGTCAGTGAGGTCTGAATGGCGAGTAAATCCTCACACCGACCATAGGGAGATTTTTCCCCATGTGAACAAGAATCCGTATAATTCGAAACGCGTCAGCGGAGTAGACACGGCAGCTGCATGTCGCCACTGTGCTCATGGTTTAAACGATTTTTCTAATAAAATAAGTTTTTTTGCTGTACAAGTGGAATCTGCTACGTTTATTATATTTTAATGTGAACAAGACTTGAACCACCTAAGCCTCAGCAGTAATGTTCCTCCTACAGCAAGGGTCTGCGACGTCGGCTCTCTAGCTATTGGGAAACTACATCTTCCATCATGCCCACTGATATAGATGAAATAAATACATGATGGGAATTGTAGTTTCCCAACAGCTGGAGAGCCGACGTTACTTTAGGAAAGGGGTCTAGATATAGATCTAGATATAAATTATATAAATGCATGATGGGAGTTGTAGTTTCCCAACAGCTGGAGAGCCGACGTTACTTTAGGACAGGGGTCTGCAATGTCGGCTCTCCAGCTGTTGGGAAGTTACAACTCCCATCATGACCACTGATATAGATTATATAAAATTATATAAATGCATGATGGGAGTTGTAGTTTCTCAACAGTTGGAGAACCAATGTTACTTTAGGACAGGAGTCTGCAATGTCGGCTCTCCAGCTTTTGGGAAGCTACATCTCCCATCAAGCCCACTGATACAGATTATATAAATGCATGATGGGAGTTGTAGTTTCCCAACAGCTGGAACCAACGTGCTTTAGACAGGCTGCAATGTCGCTCTCCAGCTGTTGGAAACACATCTCCCATCAAGCCAGAACAGATTATATAAATGCATGATGGGAGTTGTAGTTTCCCAACAGCAGAAGAGTCGACGTTACTTTAGGACGGGTTTGCAACGTCGGCTCTCCAGCTGTAGGGAAACACACTGATAAAGATTATATAAATGCATGATGGGAGTTGTAGTATCCCAACAGCTGGAGAACCGACGTGGCAGACCCCTGTGCTAAAGCGATAGTGCACCCCATTCTAGGGTCAGACAGTAAAGGGCCCCCCCCTGTGCAAGAATAGTGTATGTGCCCCTTGTCCAAATGCTCATCATAAAACATCCCTATGAGAAAAATGAAAGGCTACATGCGTTGTAAGCAGATGCTTGTTGCACACCAGGTGGCAAGGGGCCCCTTTTCCTGTTGGGGCCCCTGTGCGGCTGCATAGGCTGCTGCCACATTCTGCTGGGAGTTGTAGTCCAGAAGCCTGCGTAATCTCTCTGCTCATTTGTCGCTGGAATATGTTGATTTTTCTATGTTTTTATATATAATTTTTTTTTTGCATTTGTACTGAACCCTCTTAGGTTCTTGCTCATTGACCTTGTTTGTGCATGCTGTTACTAATGGTATTAAAGGTTTCCTGAACTCACCTTACTGGTCTTGCGTTTTCTTTTCTTTCTGCAAAAATAAAATTAAAAATTTTGTTTTAACTTGATTTTTAGACATTTATTTGTTCTAATTTTTTGAATGAATTAATATTTAAATATTGACAAATTTTAATTTTAGATAATTTTTTTGCATTATAATTTATATATATTTTTTTCTTCCCCACCGCAGAGGAAGGTTATGTAAAAATGTTCCTGCGCGGCCGTCCGGTGACCATGTACATGCCCAAAGATCAAGTGGATTCTTACAGCTTGGAAGCAAAAGTAGAACTTCCAACCAAGAGACTCAAGCTGGAATGGGTGTATCCTTTTATCTGTGCTTACTCAGTGCGTTCACACGTCATGTAATTGCTTCAGTGTGTCGGGTCAGTGCATTCACTAACTTACAAACACCGAGCATCATAATGGTAGATGTAGGTCGAAACGGTATTGTTCCTCATTAGGGAGCGGCACCATGTATATAACATTAGTTGCTCCACTGACATTTTAAATATATTCTAAAGGCTTCATGAGAACTGAGCCTCTGCAGCTGCACCTATTGGATTTAGCACTCCTCAAATCACACCCAACTCACTGAGCCTTATAATGTGAATGGGCTTGGAGCCAACCAGATACTCATCTGCAGACAGCTGTTTTGGGTTGTTCACTCTGCACTGATGAGGGGTAGAGTACTGGCTGGGTGAGAGGCTCTAGGGGTGGCTGGAAAGGGTTAACGTTACACAATAGAACAGGAGTCCCCAACTCCGGTCCTCAGGGCCCACCAACAGGTCATGTATTCTGGCTTTCCTCAGCATTGCACAGGTGATTTCATTATGGTCAGTGCATTCAGTGGGAGATCCTGAAAACATGACCTGTTGGTGGGGCTTGAGGACTGGAGTTGGGGAACACTGTGATAGAGAGAGGAGCTAACACCCCAAAATAGCTGCCTGCAGTTGAATATCTGGTTTGTCTCTTATTTGTGATTTAGATCCAACCAGATACTTATCTGCAGACAGCTGTTTTGGGTTGTTTGCCCCACATTAGTGCAGAGTAGAGTACTGTCTGGCTGGGTGAGAGGCATTAGAGGGTTGCTGGACAGGGGTAACGTTACTCAATAGAGAGAGGGGCTAACACCCCGAAATAGCTGCCTGCAGATGAGTATCTGGTTTGTCTCTTATGTGTAATTAGATCCAACCAGTTATCCATTTGCAGACCGCTGTTTCGCAGAGCCCGCCTTTTGGCTGTAGCTCATCTAGGAAACCAGTATCTACTCTGCACTAATAAGTGGCAAACACCCCGAACCAGTTGTCTGCAGATTAGTATCTGGTTTGTCTCTTATGTGTAATTAGATCCAACCAGATATCCATTTGCAGACCGCTGTTTCGCAGAGCCCGCCTTTTGGCTGTAGCTCTTCTAGGAAACCAGTATCTACTCTGCACTAATAAGGGGCAAACACCCCGAAACAGTTGTCTGCAGATGAATATCTGGTTTGTCTGTTACTTGAGATTAGATCCAACCAGATATCCATTTGCAGACAGCTGTTTTGCAGCGCTCCCTATTGGCTGTAGCTTACCTAGGAAACCAGTATCTATTCTGCACTAATGAGGGGCCAACACCCTGAAACAGCTGCCTGCAGATGAATATCTGGTTTGTCTCTTATTTGTGATAGATCCAACCAGATATCTATTTGCAGACAGCTGTTTCGCAGAGCCCCCTTTTGGCTGTAGCTCATTTAGAAAACCAGTATCTATTCTGCACTAATGAGGGGCAAACACCCCGAAACAGGCTAGCTGCAGATGAATATCTGGTTGTCTCATATTTGTGAGGGGATCCAAAACCAGTATCTTTTGCAGACCTGTTTCGCAGAGCCCCCCTTTTGGCTTAGCCATTAGAAAACCGAAACTACTCTACACTAATGAGGGACACCCTGAAACGGCAGTCTGCAGACGAATATCTGGTTGGATCTAATCCCATTTACATTACAATGTGACCTTAGGAACGCTACCTGCAATAGGTGGCCCTGCAGGGTCCTTGATAATTTCCCATGAGCCTTTTTGAATATATTTGGACTTGATTCACCACTTTATGTAAATTCTAGCTGCGCTATTATGTCCAGCAACTAAAGTACAAACATCGTCCAAAAAAACCAAACGCGATGTGTCTTACCGCCCACCCAGACTGCAGACTATTGATCTCCTGGAATCGATATAATGGGTTACAAAGCAGTCAAAAAATAAAGGCTACATCTGCCCTGTTGTTTTCTATGGCTCTGCCCCGGTATATATGGTATTCCATCCCGACAGATACCACGGCAGAGCCTAAAATAAATGAGAACCAGCCCGGGTCATTGAGCTGCGGTCCAGCTGCCTCTACATCCAAGGCTGTGGAGGGAGGCCCCAGGAGTTGCAACCCCTTCGTTAGACCTGTTGGGCCGGTCAAAACGATATGATAGGAGTATTTGGCCTATAACTGCTATGTTACCACATCCGTATGGATGATGGGATTGTAGTATCTGCTGATGAGGAACAAGCGATCTGTCGTCTTCTCATCTGCTCGTTTTACCAGATATAGGATTGTCCCTTCTTTTCTAGTGATGCATGTGGGGTCCCATTCTGTTGTCCCTCCTTAACCTGTATTCTAGCTATGGCTACCGAGGTCGGGACTGCCGCTCGAACCTGTACCTCCTGCCCACTGGGGAGACGGTGTACTTTATAGCTTCTGTCGTCGTGCTGTATAATGTTGAAGAACAGCTGCAAAGACATTACACAGGGTCACAACGATGACGTCAAGTGGTGGAGTCGGGTGTGGGTTTACCCTTGTGCCACCCCCTCTCTCGGGCCACCTGCTGGGGCAGGGCTGCATACCTGGCCCCACGCTGCGGGGGCAGCTGCGGCTCCCCCCGGCGCACCCCTGTGGGGCAGGCTGCTGCTACGCTGGGTCCACGCTGCTGGGCGGGCGTGCTGCCACGGGGCCACGCTGGTGGCAGGCTGCTTGCTACCGCTCGGCGCAGTGGGGCGGGGCCACCGCTGGGGGGAGGCTGTGCTACCGCTCGGGCGCCACGTGCGGGGCAGGCTGCTGCACGTCGGGCCAACGCTGGGGCAGGCTGTAGTGGCCCCAGCGGTCGGGCGCTACGGGGCCCCGCTGCGGGGTGCTGCTGCTGGGGGCACGCGCTGGGGCAGGCGCTGCCGGGGCCAGGGGGGCGGCTTGCGGGCCCACGTCGGCGCCACGCTGCTGGGGGGCAGGGCTGTGCTACCGCTCGGGCGCCGCGCGGGGGGGGCGGTGCTGTGCCGCTCGGGCCGGGGGGCGGCTGGCTGGGGCAAGGCTGGGCAGGCTGCGCTCCGCTGGCGCCACGCTGTGGGGCAGGTGCTGCGCCACGCTCGGGCACGCGGCGGGGGGGCAGGCTGTGCTCCCCGCTCGGCGCCACGCTGCTGGGGCAGGCTGCTGCTACCGCTCGGCGCCACGCTGCTGGGGCAGGCTGCTGCTCCACGCTCGCGCCACGGCTGGGGCAGCTCTGTCCACCGCTCGGGGGCCACGTGCGGGGCGGTTGCTGCTCCCCGCTCGGCGCCACGCTGCTGGGGCAGGCTGCTGCTGCCGCTCGGCGCCACGCTGCTGGGGCAGGCTGCTGCTGCCGCTCGGCGCCACGCTGCTGGGGCAGGCTGCTGCTGCCGCTCGGCGCCACGCTGTGGGGAGGCTGTGCTCCGCTGGGGCCCCGCTGCTGGGGCAGGCTGCTGCCCCGCTCGGCGCCACGCTAGGGCGGCATTACTGCTGCTGCTCGGTGCCGCGATGAGGCGGTGCTGCTGCTCCTCGGCGTGGCGCTGCTGCTGCATAGCCCCAGGGTGTTCCTGAATAAGCCAGGGCAGAGTTGCTGTACAAAGCATTGGCGGACCTGCTGGTGTCCTGGTATTGCAGTCCCCAAGCTGCTGTAGGCTCTTAGAACATGCTGGAAGTTGTAGTTGGAGCCTGCCTAATGGGGATGGTTTTCCTGGACAACTTCCTCACGATTAGGCTTTAGAGGGGTTGTCTCACTACAGGGATCGCTGCTTTTTATGTTTTAAAGATCTCGCAAAAACAAGTCACTTTGCAGTATGTGTCCATTACCAGTGTCCTACCTATTCCTAGATATCCCCTCTTGTATGGGCTGCATCAGCTCCTCAGGTCCTATAGCTCAAAAACCTGTTTATCTCTCATAGTTAGGCTGCCGGCGCTGGTTGCTATAGCTACACACCTGTTCAATCTCCTGATAGGCTGCCAGTGCTGGTTGCTATAGCTACAGACCTGGCTTCTACTGCAGCTTAGTAGAAGCCAGTCAACAGGCCTCTGAATTCAAAGTGAAACCAAGAAAACAGGACGGAGGTGAGATGAATCAATGCAGTGAGACAACCTCTTTAAGAGAAAATAAAACAGATGATTAGTAAAGCTTCTTTAATTGTTGCCCCAGGGCAGTCGTGCTCCTCCTTGGTTTGGGGACACTCGATAGCCGTGTGATGCTGACACCGTACTCTCTCGCAGATGGCAGGGAGTCCTCCTACACCAGCCGCCGGGCCCCTGTATAGTCTCTCAGAAGTGGGCATCAATTATTAACACTCTTGCTCGGGATTACATACGGGGTTTCTTCTTTTTTATCTTGCAGCCTTGCCGTCCATCCTGATAAGATCACCATAGCAACCGGCCAAGTCGCAGGTACATCTAAGGATGGAAAAGTAAGTGATCGCTTCTGCTAATGAAGTCCAGAACAAGATCAGGGGCGCCGCCGCCAGGGTTATGAGAAAGCAGCCGCGCTCTATGCAGAAAAATAGACCACACGGAGCATCAAAGAGGACATGATGAGGACTCATCTATATTCAGACCACGCCCACAAAAATCCAGTAATGTACCCTCCTGGGATTGTTCTACATGCGCTTATTACATCTCCTTATAGCCAGTGGGATGCAGAAGCTTTATGGACGTCTCTGAGGCGGCACGGGCACTCCATTCTGTTCTATGGGAGTTCCCAGTACAGGGGAGCGCTGTGTTCTCTCCATTATGTTCTATGGGAGTTCCCAGTACAGGGGAGCACTGTTCTCTCAATACTGTTCTATGGAAGTTCACAGTACAGAGGAGCGCTGTGTTCTCTCATTCTGTTCTATGGGAGTTCCCAGTACAGGGGAGCGCTGTGTTCTCTCCATTCTGTTCTATGGAGGTTCCCAGTACAGGGAAGCGCTCTGTTCTCTCCATTCTCCTCTATGGGAGTTCCCAGTACAGGGGAGCGCTGTGTTCTCTCCTTCTGTTCTATGGGAGTTCCCAGTACAGGGGAGCACTGTGTTCTCTCCTTCTGTTCTATGGGAGTTCCCAGTACAGGAGAGCGCTGTGTTTTCTTCCTTCTGTTCTATGGGAGTTCCCAGTACAGGGGAGCGCTGTGTTCTCTCCATTCTGTTGTATGGAGTTCCCAGTACTGGGGTGCGCTGTGTTCTCTCCATTCTGTTCTATGGGAGTTCCCAGTACAGGGGAGCGCTGTGTTCTCTCCATTCTGTTCTATGGGAGTTCCCAGTACAGGGGAGCGCTGTGTTCTCTCCATTCTGTTCTATGGGAGTTCCCAGTACAGGGGAGCGCTGTGTTCTCTCCATTCTGTTCTATGGGAGTTCCCAGTACAGGGGAGAGCTGTGTTCTCTCCATTCTGTTCTATGGGAGTTCCCAGTACAGGGGAGAGCTGTGTTCTCTCCATTCTGTTTTATGGGAGTTCGCAGTACAGGGGAGCACTGTGTTCTCTCCATTCTGTTCTATGGGAGTTCCCAGTACAGGGGAGCGCTGTGTTCTCTCCATTCTGTTCTATAGGAGTTCCCAGTACAGGGGAGCGCTGTGTTCTCTCCATTCTGTTCTATGGGAGTTCCCAGTACAGGGGAGGAATGTCTTCTTTCCATTTTGTTCTATGGGAGTTCCCAGTACAGGGGAGGAATGTCTTCTTTCCATTCTGTTCTATGGGCGTTCCCAGTACAGGGGAGCGCTGTGTTCTCTTTAGTCTGTTCTATGGGCGTTCCCAGTACAGGGGAGCGCTGTGTTCTCTTTATTCTGTTCTATGGGAGTTTCCAGGAGAGGGGAGCGCTGTGTTCTGCTATACTCAGAACTTCCAAATGAATTGTAGACACAAAGCGATGGGCAAAGCCTGTTCATTCTTCATCTTCGATGCATTAGAACAACATAAAGTTGGCTGTGAAGGTTTCCTTCCCTGTAATCAATATACTTCTGCCCTGAAAGTCTGGGACAATGCACTGGATACAGAAGCATCAGGTTAGGACGGGTTTAGCAGCATGGAAGGAAACCTGAATGAAGTCATTCACTGACGGCAAGCAGAGATCTTGAAAATTTTGCCGAATTGAAGCACAAAGCTTAGTAGAAAGTTGCAGAACATCTTACTATATATAGTATGCACGATTTTAAGCTTAAACTAAAGAATAGAAAACCCTTTGATCATTGATTTCAAGGATTAGTTCACACCAAGCATATTCCAGAGGACACAGCTCAGATATTTGCCGTGGGTTTCACTTTTTATTGGTGCCGATTTTGATGCATTTTGACCCGCGGCCTAATCGAGCTCATCTGCATTGGGGCTGCCTGTGGGGGTTTTTTTAGGCACTGAATATGCAAAGAAGCCACTTGGGGATCTCAGATTTTTAGGTCACAGTATGATCTATGGCACATATTCCCACTGGAAATAATAGGACGCCTCACTATGAACCCTAAAGAAATAACAGTGAAATGGAAAGTAGCCTCAAAGGGGCTATTCTGTCATTGTGGGGGTCCAAATTTGCTTAAAAATAACAAAGGGTGCACCGAGAAAACAAATCACAACATGCCTTGCTGCTATGAATGTGCTTTCTGCTTTATTCACAAAATGGTGGCCTTTTTTATACCTTTGCAAATTAGTAGATAAGAAGCATCACATGGACCTGGCTGTGAGGGTCTATTGGCACGTCCTTATCTCCAGACCCCTCCTCACAGCTTAGGAATGTCTAAACACAGGGTGTAACTTCTGAATAGGCGCCATCTTAGATTACACGACAATCTCTACAAACTACTACAGGCGGCCATTTTGTTTAACACATTAATGACAAAAGATATACCTACAGCTTTACATGCTGTTTTTATAAAAGGTATGTGCCTAATATATAAATATTTTTATATATATATATAATATATATAAATTATATATGTGTGTGTGTGTGTATATATATATGTGTTGTGTGTATATATATATATATATATATATATATATATATGTGTTGTGTGTATATATATATATATATATATATATATATATATATATGTGTATATATATATGTGTGTGTATATATATATTATAATATAATATATATATATAATATGTGTATATATATATGTGTGTGTGTGAGGTGTATAATAACTAATACATTAAAATAGAGCCACAAAGGATCACGTGTGTAATATATATATATATAACCTTTGTTCCCATCCACAACAACAGCATGTGAACCAACCATAAAAATCAATATATATGTGAGAAAAACCATGATGTCTGCAAGCAGTTTATATATTGCCTGTGTTTGTTTTCTAGCAATTGCCACCACATGTCCGTGTTTGGGATTCGGTGACGCTCAACACGCTGCACGTCATCGGCATGGGATTCTTCGATCGCGCCGTCACGTGTGTCGCTTTCTCTAAATCTGTAAGTAGTGAAAACCGAGCAATGCTTCACTTCAAGTTCTCTAGTCTCTATTTACATCCATACACGTGTTCTCTAAGGCTGCTTTCACACAGCGCAGTTTTGGTGCAGTTTTAACTGCGCTCCAATTAAACTGCCTTTATTACCAGCAAGCTTCTTTCAGTCGTCTGAATTGTTCAGAAAGGTGTTTCAAGTAAATAATCAACGACTGTGTGTTGAATTCTTGTGGATACAAACACACTAATTGATCACTCACATTCCAAACAGTTTAGATAAGTGACAAAAGCTTGCTGATAATAAAGGCAGATAATTGGAGCGCAGTGTGATGAGTCACACCCTACTGAGTCTTATTTAGACCACAGAAGCTTGTTTACCTAAGTTAATAAGTTTTAAGCCTCAGAGCTTTGTGCACTAAGGATTATAAGGGGCCGTTCACACGGCACCGTGCAAATACCACTTAGAAAAAACCGACCAGTTTTTGTACTGTTTTCGGGCTGTGCACAGGGGGACAGTTTTTCTCTGCAGTTTGCGCAGAAAAGCCCTCCCCCTTCACATAGAGATGTTCATATTCCGGCCAAAAAACGGGCGGAAGAATGAAAATGTTCTACGTTATTCGGACCGCCAACGGCCGGAAAAACCGCCCAGTGGTAAACCTGTGCAGTCGGTACCGCTGCACGGGTTTTCCATAGAGGTCCACAATAAAAGTTCTCACCCGGTTTGCAGACGGTTTTCAAAACCGAAAATTGTCTGAAAAACCAGGTGAAAACCCGTGCCGTGGGGACATGGCCTAAGTCTCCTGCAGTCATGTCACTGTAATGGCAATAGCTAGGAAGAGCAGAGCTGATGTGTCAATCACTGCTATAGACCTACCCACAGCCTTACCTGGAAGTTTAAGTCTGAAGCTGGCTGTGGCTCTGTGAAACAGTATTGGGAGAGAAACACTTTAATTGGGGAAACTGCCTTCATTTGGAGTCTACAATGGAGATCGGCCTTTAAAATGAATATCCAAAATTTTGTTCTGATTAACATGATATCTTTTTAGAGCTTTGGGCTCTATTGTCTGTGATACAGATCTCCGGATCCACACAAGATGTTTCTCTGCCAATTTGGTGTTTTCCGTGCATTGGTTGAGATTTCGGTTTCTGATCATTTGCTTCTTTGTTTAGAACGGAGGAGGAAACCTGTGCTCTGTGGACGACTCCAATGACCACGTGCTCTCCGTCTGGGACTGGCAGAAGGAAGAGAAGCTCGCCGACGTTAAGGTACCGGGTGTCCCGACCGCCTCCCCTGATGATACTGGTTGTCACCTCTGGGCTCCATGTAGATTATCACATTTTGCAGCAATGTGATACTGGACATTTTTGAGGTTTGTGGTACACCTGGAAGGTGGTTATGCTGTATCATGCGATTTCCTATAACTAGGATTTTGCAGGCACATGAAGAGCGTGCACACCTGATTACATGTAGGTTAACTCTAGAAGTGAACATCTGCCACATCGCTATACGTTCTACTGCAGACTGGCACAGCATTGTGCATCGCACCACCTAGGTCTGCTACTCTGCCCGCGCAGGAATGCGTTCGGACTTCCTCCAAACAGGCGTTACCACTCATGTTGGGGGCAGGATTTACATAGGCCATGCCCCCCTTTCTGGGCCATATGCTGTGTAGGTTTCATCATCCGGCCCCGCAGGTCATTGGTTGCAATGAAGTGGTCATCAGTATGTGATGGAGCCAAAGGGCATCCACTTCTTTGCCTTTCTGTGACTCTTCCAGTCTCTCTGTATCTGATACAAGCTGCTGATGACACTCTGTGACATTCTAAGCTCAGGGGCCACATCCGTCTGAGAGTAATCGCAATAGCGAGGTACTGCTGATCAATTATATGGTGTTGTCTTGGTCCCATGATATCACAATGTGAATAGCAGGATGAGGAGGATGGTTTAAATCCTAATTTAGCTTGATCCCCTAAATTTATCGAGCGATGCAGCGATCAAACGCCTGATGGGAATTTTGTCATTAAGCTCCTGGTTAGAGATCAGCAAGTTGTGCAAAAAGTAAAAAGTCCTGAAACATTGAACAGTTGGACGAGGCCATCTAAAGGGAAGAGATGGGTCATTTTTTTTTAAAAAAAAAAAATCTCAACTACAAGCCAAATATCCCTAACTATTTGTGAGTCTTGTATGTGGGTTCCCTGATATGTGGCAGTATTATTTATACCCTTTATTAATTGCTCCGTATGCTGCTGTTTTAGTTTATTGTCATTAGGTGCTGGGGCCCACCTCATGTCACTATGAATTCTAGTTACACCCCTGGGTCTTAGCTATAGGTCTGCGCTCTCCAACCTGTGGATTTGCAGCTGCAGGATGTTGAAATGCTGGGATTTGTAGTTTTAAATAGCTCTAGATTCTGGGGTTTGAGACTAGAGCCGCAGGTAGTGTACCCAAGTCAGGCACTGTCCATTAGAGTTGAATTTGTAGGTGTCATAGTAAAGTCTCGTATTTTTGGAGACCTCTGAATTGCGGACTCTTTCCTCTCTTTAGTGCTCCAACGAAGCAGTGTTTGTGGCCGACTTCCATCCCACAGATACAAACATCATCGTGACGTGCGGCAAATCTCACCTGTATTTCTGGACTCTGGAGGGAAATTCTCTCATCAAGAAGCAAGGTTTATTCGAGGTAACGTGGGTGTTCAATTTCTCTCCCATCTACTGTAATAAAGTATAATGCACGGCCGCTTCTGTGCGGGGACCAGGGTCTGGGTACACCTATGACTGCGCCAGTGTGTAGTTCCTAACGGATCATGTGGTGATGATGCCCCATTAAAGTTGACTTTTACTTGGACCCTTTCTGTATTGATACTTTTACTATCAGTCATTTATAATTCTTTCCATCCTCATTTCCTTCTTTACAGAAACAAGAGAAACCAAAGTTTGTTCTGTGCGTCACTTTTTCAGAAAATGGCGACACAATCACTGGAGATTCAAGTGGAAATCTCTTAGTTTGGGGAAAAGGTAAATGGGTGCACAAATATATTGTATGTTCACCTACCACTGATGATTCTTAGTTGTGCAGATACAGGACAGAAGAACCTGCCGTTAAAGGGCTTAGCTTACTATAGTGATCCCTCAAGTTACAGCTAATTTGCATACCTATTCCCAGGGATCATTGCCGTTCACACAGCACAGTGCAAATATCGGTCGGATTGTAGAGGTTTGCAGAGAAAAGCCTTCCCCCTTCGCATTGACGTGTTCATATTCTGCCCAAAAAACAGGCGGAAGAATGAACATGCTCATTGTTTTTCGGACCGCCGGCGGTCTTAAAAAAAAAAAAAAAAAAACGTATGGCGGAGAATCCGTGCAGTGGAGACCGCTGCACGGATTTTCCATTCAGGTTCATTTCAAAAGTTGTCACCTGGTATACAGACAGTTTTCAAAACCAAAAACCGGGTGAAAACCCGGACCGTGAGGACAAGCCCTAAGACTTCCTACAGCAGCTGGCAGTCTCTACAAGGAGAAGTTAACTCTCCAGTAGCTTTTAAATAATGATCAGAAGAGCCATCGCCCATGAAAGGGTGATCTATCAAATGATCAACTCCTTTAGAGGGCTGTTCCCACCATGCAGTTCAATGGTGAACACAGTGCTCCCCTGTACTGGGAACTCCCATAGAGGAGAATGGAGAGAACACAGCGCTCCCCTGTACTGGGAACTCCCATAGAGGAGAATGGAGAAAACACAGTACTCCCCTGTACTGGGAACTCCCATAGAACAGAATGGAGAAAACACAGTACTCCCCTGTACTGGGAACTCCCATAGAGGAGAATGGAGAGAACACAGTGCTCCCCTGTACTGCGAACTCCCATAGAACAATATGGAGAACACAGCGCTGCCCTGTACTGGGAACTCCAATAGAGGAGAATGGAGAGAACACAGTGCTCCCTGTAGTGGGAACTCCCATAGAACAGAATGGAGAACACAGCGCTCCCTGTACCGGGAACTCCCATAGAACAGAATGGAAAGAACATAGCACCCTCCTGTACTGGAAACTCCCATAGAACAGAATGGAGAGAACACAACGCTCCCCTGTACTGGGAACTCCCATAGAAGAGAATGGAGAGAACACAGCGCTCCCCTGTACTGGGAACTCCCATAAAACAGAATGGAGAACACCCTTGAAAAAGTGCCGGTATACGGCAGGAAACGCGTCGGGTTTTATATTGTTGTGAGTTTTTAATGGTGTGAGGGTTATACACCCCTAAAACTTTTAAGAATAAAGACATTTTTATAAGTCAAAATTACGGCTTTTTCATAACTGCACGTGCGCCGGGTCCGCCATTTTATCCTCTTATCCATATCCATCCGGCGTTCACCTGAACCCCGGAATCTACAGGACCAGCGGCCGCCGTGATATGGGCTACGGCATCCAAAAGCCCTGCAAGCGCATATGAGAGTTGTGCCTCTATAATACGAGCGCAACCTCAGAAGGTAAGCACATTTACCTACATTTTTAATCTACTGCAATTTTTACAAACTTCACTATTGTGCGCCCCCTTTGTTTGTTTTTCTTCTGTATTATAGAATGGAGAACACAGCGCTGCCCTGTACTGGGAACTCCCATAAAACAGAATGGAGAACACAGCGCTGCCCTGTACTGGGAACTCCCATAGAACAGAATGGAGAGTCATGTACAAGCGTGAAGGGCTCTATTCTGAGCCCAGGCTTTTGGGGCCCGTTCCTTAGGTTTGGGTACCACATCTCTCCATCAGACTTTGATGGTAAATCCAATATGCCATCTATGTGCATGGTGGGAGCACTGCTTTAAGGATTACTAATAGGGGCAGGCAGATGACTCGTTGGTCTGTGGGACTCTGATTGGGGGATACCGTACTATTCACACTTCGTCGTCTTTGGTCTGTAGGTACCAATAGGATAAGTCACGCAGTCCAAGGAGCTCATGATGGCGGTATTTTTGCACTTTGCATGCAGAGGGATGGCACTTTGGTGTCTGGAGGAAAAGATAGGAAACTTATATCCTGGGATGGAAATTACCAGAAACTCAATGTGGTGGAGGTAAGGGGTTGTGCTGCGCTGAAAAGCTCATACATGATCAGGACTCCGATTTATGGAAGGAAATGCCTGAATCTGATAATCCGGCACTCATGCCTGGAATAGAAACCTGCTGGGGTCTAGATGGGGAGATTACTGACTATAATTTACTCTTGTAAGATTCCCGAACAGTTTGGGCCAGTCCGGACTGTGGCAGAAGGAAAGGGCGATGTCGTGCTGATCGGAACCACAAGAAACTTTGTCCTTCAGGGAACTTTAGCTGGAGACTTCAGCACCATCACCCAGGTAAGACTAGGACTGGACCATCCTTATATTCCATAACAGACTTCTTTACCTTTCTAATATACAGTGCCTTGCGGAAGTATTCGGCCCCCTTGAACTTTTCAACCTTTTGCCAGATTTTAGGCTTCAAACATAAAGATATACAATTAAAAAATTTTTGTGAGGAATCAACACGAAGTGGGACACAATTGGGAAATGGAGCGAAATTTATTGGATATTTTAAACTTTTGTAACGAAAAAAACAAAAACTTAAAATTGGGGCGTGCAAAATTATTCGGCCCCCTTAAAGAGAACCTGTGTACCCCAAGCGACTTGCAGCTGTAATTGCAGCAAAAGGTGGCACTACAAAGTATTAACTGAAAGAGAACCTGTCACATAGGTTATGCCCCCTTGCTGTTGGCAGCACAAGGTAGTGTCAGACCTGCTGTTTCCAGTGCTGTGTCCCTTATTTAGTAAGATGCTGTAGTTTTCGAATATTTAGTGCTCAAATCTGCAGTTTTCAGCCAGTCTGAAAGTCAGTTTTCTTCATGCCCCGCCCATCTGAGGCTAGCCCCGCCCACCTCAACTGATAAACCTATTACTTTGAATAGGTAGATACATGTTAATAACTGTCAGTGGGCGGGGATAGCCTTTGGTGGGCGGGGCTAACACCTGCTCATGAATAAAATTTGAGCATTAAATATTCTAAAACTGCAGCATCTTACAGAATAAGGGACACAGCACTGGAAACAGCAGGTCTGACACTGGCATGTGCTGCCCTCAGCAAGGGGGGAATAATCTATGTGACAGGTTCTCTTTAAGTTAATACTTTGTAGTGCCACCGTTTGCTGCAATTACAGCTGCAAGTCACTTGGGGTTTGTCTCTATCAGTTTTGCACATGGAGAGACTAAAAATTCTTGCCATTCTTCCTTGGCGCACAGCTGGAGCTCAGTGGGTTGGATGGAGAGCGTTTGTGAGCAGCGGGGAGCTCAGTGAGGTTGGATGGAGAGCGTTTGGGAGCGTGGAGCTCAGTGAGGTTGGATGGAGGCGTTTGTAAAACAGTGGAGCTCAGTGGGGTTGGATGGAGAGCGTTTGTGAGCGCTGGAGTTCAGTGAGGTTGGATGGAGAGCGTTTGTGAGCAGCTGGAGTTAGAGAGGTTGGATGGAGAGCGTTTGTGAGCAGCTGGGCTCAGTGAGGTTGGATGGAGAGCGTTTGTGAGCAGCTGGAGCTAAGTGAGGTTGGATGGAGAGCTTTTGTGAGCAGCTGGAGCTCAGAGAGGTTGGTTGGAGAGCGTTTGTGAGCGCTGGAGCTCGGGAGGTTGGATGGAGAGTGTTTGTGAGCAGTGGAGCTCGTGAGGTTGGATGGAGAGCGTTTGTGAGCAGTGGAGCTCAGTGAGGTTGGATGGAGAGCGTTTGTGAGCAGCTGGAGCTCAGTGAGTTTGGATGGAGAGCGTTTGAGCAGCTGGAGCTCAGTGAGGTTGGATGGAGGGCGTTTGAGCACCTGGAGCTCACTGAGGTTGTATGGGGTGAGATTGTGAGCAGCTCGAGCTCAGTGAGATGGGAGGGGGAGAGTTTGTGAGCAGCTGGAGCTCAGTGAGTTTGGATGGAGAGCGTTTGAGAAGCTGGAGCTCTGTGAGTTTGGTTGGAGAGCGTTTGAGCAGCTGGAGCTCAGTGAGGTTGGAGGGAGGGCGTTTGTGAACAGCTGGAGCTTAGTGAGGTTGGATGGAGAGCGTTTGTGAGCAGCTGGAGCTCAGTGAGGTTGGAGAGCGTTTGAGCAGCTGGAGCTCAGTTAGGTTGGATGGAGAGCGTTTGTGAGCAGCTGGAGCTCAGTGAGGTTGGATGGAGAGCGTTTGTGAGCAGCTGGAGCTCAGTGAGGTTGGATGGAGAGCGTTTGTGAACAGCTGGGGCTCAGTGGGGTTTGAGGGAGAGAGTTTTAGCAGCTGGAGCTCAGTGAGGTTGGATGGAGAGCGTTTGAGCAGCTGGAGCTCAGAGGTTGGATGGAGAGCGTTTGTGAGCAGCTGGAGCTCAGAGAGGTTGGATGGAGAGCGTTTGAGCAGCGGGAGCTCAGTGAGGTTGGATGGAGAGCGTTTGTGAGCAGCTGCAGCTCAGTGAGGTTGGATGGAGAACAGTTTGTGAGCTGCTGGAGCTCTGGGAGGTTGGTGGGAGGCGTTTGTGAGCAGCTGGAGCTCAGTGAGTTTGGGGAGAGTGTTTGAGCAGCTGGAGCTCAGTGAGGTTGGATGGAGAGCGTTTGAACAGCTGGAGCTCAGTGAGGTTGGTTTGGAGAGCGTTTGTGAGCAGCTGGAGCTCAGTGAGGTTTGGGAAATGGAGAGCGTTTGTGAGCAGCTGGAAGCTCATTGAGTTGGTGGAGAGAGTTTGTGAGCAGCTGGAGCTCAGTGAGGTTGGATGGAGAGCGTTTGAGCGCTGGAGTCTCAGTGGGGTTGGAGGGGAGAGCGTTTGAGCAGGGAGCTCAGTGAGGTTGGATGGAGAGGTTTGAGAAGCTGGAGCTCAGAGGTTGGATGGAGAAGCGTTGTGTGAGCAGCTGGAGCTCAGAGGGTTGGATGGAGACGTTTGTGAGCAGCTGGAGCTCAGTTTGAGGTTGATGGAGGGCGTTTGTGAGCAGATGGAGCTCAGTGAGGTTGGATGGAAGAGAGTTTTGTGCATCTGGAGCTCAGTGAGTTTGGATTGGGAGGGCGTTGGTGAACAGTGGAGCTTAGTGAGGTTGGATGGAGAGCGTTTGTGAGCAGCTGGAGCTCAGTGAGGTTGGAGAGCGTTTGGAGCAGCTGGAGCTCAGTGAGGTTGGGGGGAGGGCGTTTGTGAGCAGCTGGAGCTCAGAGAGGTTGGATGGAGAGCGTTTGGAGCAGCTGGTGCTCAGTGAGGTTGGATGGGAGGGGTTTGTGAGCAGCTGGAGCTCAGTGAGGTTGGATGGAGAGCGTTTGTGAGCAGCTGGAGCTCGGTGAGTTTGGATGGGAGGGCGTTTGTGAACAGCTGGAGCTTAGTGAGGTTGGATGGAGAGCGTTTGTGAGCAGCTGGAGCTCAGTGAGGTTGGAGAGCGTTTGAGCAGCTGGAGCTCAGTGAGGTTGGATGGAGAGCGTTTGTGAGCAGCTGGAGCTCAGTGAGGTTGGATGGAGAACGTTTGGGAGCAGCTGGAGCTCAGTGAGGTTGGATGGAGGCGTTTGTGAACAGCTGGAGCTCAGTGAGGTTGGATGGAGAGCGTTTGTGAGCAGCTGCAGCTCAGTGAGGTTGGATGGAGAGCGTTTGTGAACAGCTGGAGCTCAGTGAGGTTGGATGGAGGCATTTGTGAGCAGCTGGAGCTCAGTGAGGTTGGATGGAGAGCGTTTGTGAGCAGCTGGAGCTCAGTGAGGTTGGATGGAGAGCGTTTGTGAGCAGCTGGAGCTCAGTGAGGTTGGATGGAGAGCGTTTGTGAGCAGCTGGAGCTCAGTGAGGTTGGATGGAGAGCGTTTGAGCAGCTGGAGCTCAGTGAGGTTGGATCGAGGCGTTTGTGAGCAGCTGGAGCTCAATGAGGTTGTATGGAGAGCGTTTGAGCAGCTGGAGCTCAGAGGTTGGATGGAGAGCGTTTGTGAGCAGCTGGAGCTCAGAGAGGTTGGATGGAGAGCGTTTGAGAAGCTGGAGCTCAGTGAGGGTGGATGGAGAGCGGTTGTAAAGCAGCTGGAGCTCAGTGAGGTTGGATGGAGGGCGTTTGTGAGCAGCTGGAGCTCAGTGAGGTTGGATGGAGGGCGTTTGTGAGCAGCTGGAGCTCCGTGAGGTTGGATGGAGAGCGTTTGTGAGCAGCTGGAGCTCAGTTTGGATGGAGAGCGTTTGTGAGCAGCTGGAGCTCAGGTTGGATGGAGAGCGTTTGTGAGCAGCTGGAGCTCAGTGAGGTTGGATGGAGAGCGTTTGTGAGCAGCTGGAGCTCAGTGAGGTTGGATGGATGGAGAGCGTTTGTGAGCAGCTGGAGCTCAGGAAGGATGGAGGGAGAGGGTTTGTGAGCAGCTGGAGCTCAGTGAGGTTGGTTGGATGGAGAGCGTTTGTGAGCAGCTGGAGCTCAGGTTGGATGGAGAGCGTTTGTGAGCAGCTGGAGCTCAGTGAGGTTGGATGGAGAGCGTTTGTGAACAGCTGGAGCTCAGTGAGGTTGGTTGGATGGAGAGCGTTTGTGAGCAGCTGGAGCTCAGGTTGGATGGAGAGCGTTTGTGAGCAGCTGGAGCTCAGTGAGGTTGGAAGGAGAGCGTTTGTGAGCAGCTGGAGTTCAGTGAGGTTGGATGGAGAGCGTTTGTGAACAGCAGTTTTCAGCTCTTTCCACAGATTCTCCATTGGATTCAGGTCTGGACTGTGACTTGGCCATTCTAACACCTGGAGACGGTTATTTGGGAACCTTCCATTGTAGATTTTGCTTTATGTTTGGGATCATTGTCTTGTTGGAAGATAAATCTCCGTCCCAGTCTCAGGTCTTTTGCAGACTCCAACAGGTTCTCTTCCAGAATTGTCCTGGATTTGGCTCCAATCATCTTCCCATCAATTTTAACCATCTTCCCTGTCCCTGCTGAAGAAAAGCCCAAACCATGATGCTGCCCCCACCATGTGTGACAGTGGGGATGGTGTGTTCCTTGGTCTTCATGATGCTGCCCCCACCATGTGTGACAGTGGGGATGGTGTGTTCCTTGGTCTTCATGATGCTGCCACCACCATGTGTGACAGTGGGGATGAGCTGTGTTGCTTTTACGCCAAACATATCGTTTTGCATTGTGGTTGGATTTTTGTTTCATCTGAGCAGAACCCCTTCTTGCACATGTTTGGTGTCTCCCAGGCGGCTTGTGGCAAACTTTAAACGAGACTTTTTATGGATATCTTTGAGAAATGGCTTCTTCTTGCCTCTTCAATAAAGGCCAGATTTGTGCAGTGACTGATTGTTGTCCTATGGACAGACTCTCCCACCTCAGCTGCAGATCTCTGCAGTTCATCCAGAGGGATCATGGGCCTCTTGGCTGCATCTCTGATCAGTCTCTCCTTGTTTGAGATGAAACTTTAGAAGGACGACCGGGTCTGGGTGGATTTGCAGTGGTTTGATACTCCTTCCATTTCAATATGATCGCTTGCACAGGGCTCCTTGGTATGTTTAAATTTTGGGAAACTTTTTGTATCCAAATCCGTCTTTAAACTTCTCCACAACAGTATCACGGACCTGCCTGGTGTGTTCCTTGGTCTTCATGATGCTCTCTGCACTTTAAACAGAGCCCTGAAACTATCCCAGAGCTGGTGCATTTATACGGAGACTTGATTACACACAGGTGGATCATATTTATCATCATCCGTCATTTAGGACAACATTGGATCATTCAGAGAGCCTCACTGAACTTCTGGAGTGAGTTTGCTGCACTAAAAGTAAAGGGGCCAAATAATATTGCACGCCCCAGTTTTCAGTTTTTTACAAACGTTTAAAATATCCAATAAATTTCGTTCCACTTCACAATTGTGTCCCACTTGTTGTTGATTCTTCACAAAAAAATAAAAATTTTATATCTTTGTTTGAAGCTTGAAATGTGGCAAAAGGTTGAAAAGTTCAAGGGGGCCGAATACTTTCGCAAGGCGCTGTAGTTCGTTTCAACTCCTTCCCCTCTTCATGATCTCTGCTTGTTGTCAGTGAATAGAAATCGTCCTTCTTTATCTCCCCAAGTCTTTAATGTAACTGGTCCTTTACGGTTCGCGCAGGGTCACACTGATGAGCTGTGGGGATTAGCTGCAGATTCCCAGAAGCCTCAGTTCCTGACGTGTGGACATGACAAGCAGATCACATTATGGGATGCCAAGGGTCATCATCCAGTCTGGAGCAAGATCATTGAGGTTTGTATATTTCCCAGAAGCAGATCTGATTTAGTAGAGATGCTTTTAAAAAAAATTCAGAGAAGAGGACAACTGTTTTTTTTTTTTTTTCTCTTTTTTATTTTTAGGATCCGGCCCAGTCTGCTGGCTTCCACCCCAGCGGTTCTGTTGTAGCAATAGGGACACTGACGGGCAGGTAGGTACTTAGGGAGACCGCTATGATCGGGTTTTTTACCCTTTTCTGGCGTAAAATGCGCCAAAGTGAGCGGCTACAATGTCTAATGCACCTAATGAATGTGTTCGGGTATGTTCTCACAGCTTAATTGCGGAGCGTACAGTACGCCCCGCAAATATGCCAGGACTTCGGGAGTCGCGCTGATCGGCACGTACCCGCGCGATGCGGGGGGGGCGGCAGCTCGCCGGCCCCATAGATCACAGGTGTCAAATGCGGCCCTCCAGCTGTTGGGGAAACTACAACTCCCATCATGCATTTGTATAATCTATAACAGTGGGAATGATGGGAGTTGTAGTTTCCCAACAGCTGGAGGGCCGACGTTTGACACCCCTGCCATAGATTGCCATTACTCGTGGTGCAAATAATCGACATGTCACTTATCTCCCTGCGCGTACAATACGATCGTATTGTATACGCTTGGAGAGGAGGCGTAATCCATAGCTCTCTATGAGAACTGTGGATTACCGTAATGATTGGGGTGCATTTCGCTCGTATTAGAGAGCAGTACGCTCTCAATACGTGGCGAATTGCGCCCCAAAATGAACCGTGTGAACATAGCCTTAGGCGCATTGTTCGTAAGACTCAACACTGTTTAATGCGCCTAACATGAGGGGGTGTTCTGGGGGCATAGCACCACACTCCTAATATTAGACACATATTCGGCAAAACTAGCCGCATTACTGCTCGGACAGGCAGACCTATTCCAATGTGATCTGCCTGAGGAGTAGAAGTGGAGCTGGATTTGCCTGCTGGATTTGCCATTGGGGCAAAAAATGTCCAATATTTCTCAATAATAAAAAGTAATTTCTGATAATTATCAAACTATATAAAAATAAAATTATTTCCATTAATAAAAAATTATCATACAAAATTAATATAAAAAAATATACAATATCCCAAAAATATAAAAATATCTCCTATAAAATGCATTTAAATGTAATAGAATCTAAAACAAATTTTACATTAAATAACCCACTGATGATGATGATCTGATTTTTATTTTTATTACATTAGATATGAAATGTATTTTTGCTGCTCTCACCCTTTATTCTACATACAGCAATAGCCGGCACAGCACAGGTATTGCTGGGAGCTGTGGTCCACCAAGCAGGATCAGTACCATAGTTTCTAGTCACTGACATGCTATTCTAATGACTTTTCTTTTATTTCCAGCCTATCTGTGGCCTTTACACATGTTTGGCGCATTACTTATGCACCCAAGTTCCATAATGCGCCAAGCACAATGAACTTTAGACACCGTTTATAAGCACAAAAAACACTTTCATACATTCAGGTGCTTTATACACTGAAAAACAGATGCGAAAATGAACTTCGATGCACCTAGTTCCATAAGTGTCTCCCTTAATATCTGAAAAGATCTATACTATTTAAGGGCATGATCTCAAATAAAATCTCTGACTTTAAGAAGACCCGTTAAACCTCTTCCCGGTTGCATCTTGCATTTACGGTGCTGGTGGCTGATATTTCCCATACTGAGCAATAAGTGTGCAGTGAGGGTAAGGAATGTGCTCCGGAGCGGAGTCCGCACCATCAGTGGTAGATGTCTGCTATCGCTCTGCTGTAATGGCCCTGATCAGAGCCAGCTCCAATCCTGATCATTAACCCTAATTCACAGAACCAATTTGTAGATTTAGAGAATATACAAGGTCACTTTTATAGATAGACAGGCAGTCCCCAGGTTACGAGCGGGATAGGGACTGTAGGTTTGTTCTTAAAGGGTCGTCGCATGGGAAAGGGCGTTTGCTTCTTATTTTAAAAAAAAACTTTTTTTAAAAAACCCAAAATTTCCC
>JAODAL010035300.1:0-43104 GCA_025379985.1 Phyllomedusa bahiana | reverse complement strand
ATGTAAATGAAAGACTTTTCGGGGTCTGCCTGGCGCCGCCGCGCGGAATAGGGCGACCACAACTCAGAATGGGCCCTATTTATCCAGAGGCCCCATAGACTTTATGATTGTTAAGGAACCTGAGGCTTTTCTCCGGGGACCTCACACGTCTCCTGATTCCTCCCAGGTCATCGTATTGACAGACAAATTGGGCCATGGATTCGCAGTCTATTGTGTAGGATAACGACTTCTCACAGGGAAGCAGAGACCCACCCTTAAAATAATGGGTCACCAACTCGGAATGGGCTCTATACATACAAGGGCCCCTTATATCCAGGGGTCCCATATATCCAGGGGCCCCATATATCCAGGGGCCCCATATATCCAGGGGCCCCATATGTCCAAGGGCCCCATATATACAGGGGTCCCACATATCCAGGGGCCCTTATACCCAGGGGTCCCATATATCTAAGTGCCCCTTATATCCAGAGGTCCCATATATCCAGGGTCCCCATATATCCAGGGGTCCCATATATCCAGGGGCTCCATATATCCAAGGGCCCCTTATATGCAGGAGTCCCATATATCCAGGGGCCCCATTTATCCAAGGGTCCCATATATACAGGGTTCCCACATATCCAGGGGCCCATAGCAGCTACATACAGAATTTATTCCTGTTTAGGAACCTAAGGTCAGGATTTTCTCCACAACCCTTATACATCTCCTGATTCTCCCCTGGTCATCACATGGAAGGCTAATTGGGCCATGTATGAGCAGCCTATTGTCTTGTGTAGGATAACTACTACCCCCAGGTGTGCAGAGGCCCACCCATCAAGATAGGGGAACAGCAACTCGGAATGGGCCCTATAGATCCAGGGGCCCCACAGAAACTGCATACAGACTTTGGGCCACATGTATGAAAAGGTTTTGGTCTAAAACTCATTTTTTTCCCCCATAGAAACCTATGGGGAAGAGTATTAAACCAAAACCGTTTCATACATGTGATTGTTGAGGAACCTGTGTCCAAGGACCCGGCTGAGGCTTTTCTCCAAGGCTGTTTTATAGCTCCTGATTCTCCCCTGGACATCCTTTTGGAAGGCTAATTGGGCCCTGTATGAGCAGCTAATTGTCTTGTGTAGGATAACTACTGTCCCCAGGGGAGCAGACACCCACCCATCAAAATAATGGGTCAGCAACTCGGAATGGGCCCTATACATACAAGGGCCCCATATATCCAGCACGTATATACAGAATTTATGCTTGTTTAGGGACCTGTATCCAGGGACCTGGCTGAGGCTTTTCTCCAGGGACCTCATGCATCTCCTGATTCTCCCATGGTCATCACATTGAAGGCTAATTGCCCCTGTATGAGCAGCCTATTGACTTGTGTAGGGTGACTACCACCCCCAAAGTAGTGGACGCCCACCTTTTAAGATAAAAGGATAATAGTTTGGAATGGGTCATCTTTATTGAGGGGGCCCATATATCCAGGGGCCCCACAGCAGCTGCATATAGACTTTATGCTTGTTGAGGAACCTGTATCCAGGGACCCGGCTGAGGCTTTTCTCCAGGGACCTCATATAGCTCCTGATTTTCCCCTGGTCATCACATTGAAGGCTAATTGGGCCCTATATACGCAGCCTATTGACTTGTATAGGATAACTAGCACCCCCAGAGTAGTGGACGCCCACCCTTTAAAATAGGAGGATAAGAATTTGGAATGGGTCATTATTTTGGAAGGCTAATGGGGCGCTGTATGAGCAGATAATTGACTTGTGTAGAATAACTACTACCCCCAGGCGAGCAGATGCCCACCCATCAAAATAGTGTGACAGCAATTCGGAATGGGCCCTATAGATCCAGGGGCCCCATAGCAGCTGCATATAGATTTTATGGACCCGGCTGAAGCTTTTCTCCAGGGACCTCATACACCTAATTGGGCCCTGTATGAGCAGCCTGTTGTCTTGTGGAGGGTAACTCGCACCCCCAGAGAAGCGGGCGCCGCTCACGCCCTCCTGGCCGCATTAGTGATGCTGGAGCCGGCTCACGCTGCTCGTCCTGAAATAGATGTTACTTTTGGAAATTTAATTTCAATTTACCTTTCCAGAAAAATCAATGTGACCTAATTGTCCAGAAGCCTGATCCCGGCTGGTGCGCTCCTCTCGCTCATCTCGTCAGAGGCTGCGGGTGGTGTTTGCTTTTCTTATTCATGTTTACCTCTGCTTTGTATCTCGGGTCCAGAGCTGACTCTCCAGTGATGTAGTCGTCCAGGACCTTCCCGTCCACCAGGAGATTATCTGCTTTGTGTGCACTTTTTTTGGTACCAATTTTAACCTAAAGAGTGGCCACAGTTCTCTCCTCCTCGCCTTCGCTTTTGGTTGGACGTTTACTTTATTCATGTATTTATCGCTGTTATATACCACAGCGCTGTACAGAGAGGGTCATCAGTCGCATGGCTCCCGCTCCTCACAGTCTACTTTCCAGATTAACCCATCATAAGGTTTTTGGAGTGTGAAGGAAATCTGAGGAAATCCAGGCGAAGATGGGGAGAACATACAGATTCCTGCAGATGTCATCCTTGGTGGGATTTCAACCCAGATCCCAAGGTAACAGTGCTAACCACACAGCCACCGTGCTGCATCATCCTAACCACAGAGCCACCGTGCGGCACCATTCTAACCACAGAGCCACCGTGCTGCATCATGCTAAATCACAGAGCTACCGTGCTGCATCATGCTAACCACAGAGCCTCCGTGCGTCACCATGCTCACCACAGAGCCACCGTGCGGCACCATGCTAACCACAGAGCCTCCGTGCGGCACCATGCTAACCACAGAGCCACCGTGCTGCATCATGCTAACCACAGAGCCACCGTGCTGCATCATGCTAATGACAGAGCCACCGTGCTGCATCATCCTAACCACAGAGCCACCGTGCTGCATCATACTAACCACAGAGCCACCATTCTACAGTGCGCTAACTACTGAGAAGCCATGCTAACCACTGACCCACTGTGCTAACCACTAAGCCACCGTTCTACACTGCGCTAACTACTGAGCAGCCATGGCAACCACTGAGCCACTGTGCTAACCACTAAGCCACTTCACTGCAGCCTGCTAACCATCGATTCCCCATGCTGCACCATGCTAACCACTGGGCCACTAGGCTGCACCACACTAACCACGGAGCCACTGTGCTGCACCATACTAACCACTGAGCCACTGTGCTGCACTGTGCTAACCACTGAGCCACCATGCTATACTCAGTGTCAGACTGGGGTGCCTGGAGCCCACAGGGGGAGTTGACTCTAGGGGCCACCAGTTGAAGTGTTTCTGGGCCCACCGGTGGAGTTTATTTTAGGGGCCCACCTTACAACTACTGTAAAGGACTGCACCTGCCTCCTATACTCTGCCTCTTGCTTTTTGCCTCTCTCTCTGCTTTTCTGCCTCTTACAAGGATGTATATGCAGTTATAAAACAATTCCAGATCTACTATGCTCAGGGGCCCACCGGGGGTTTCATCTATTTCCTTGTGGGCCAGTCCAAGCCTGGCTTTACTGTGCTAACCACTGAGCCACTGTGCTGCACCATACTAACCACTGAACCACTGTGCTGTACTGTGCTAACCACTGAGCCATTGTGCTGCACCATACTAACCACTGAGCCACCATGCTGTACTGTGCTAACCACTGAGCCATTGTGCTGCACCATACTAACCATTGAGCCACCATCCTGCACCATCCTAGCCAATGATCCACTGTGCTGCACCATACTAATGACTGTGCTAACCACTGGGCCACCGTGCTGCACCATACTAAGCACTGAGCCACGTGCTGCACCATACTAATCACTGTGCTAACCACTGAGCCACCGTGCTGCACCATACTAACCACTGTGCCACGTGCTGCACCATACTAATGACTGTGCTAACCACTGAGCCACCGTGCTGCACCATACTAAGCACTGAGCCACGTGCTGCACCATACTAATGACTGTGCTAACCACTGAGCCACCGTGCTGCACCATACTAACCACTGAGCCACGTGCTGCACCATACTACATCCACTGTGCTAACACCATGAGCCACCATGCTGCACCATACTAACCACTGAGCCACCGTGTTGCACCATACTAACCACTGAGCCACCGTGCTGCACCATACTAACCACTGTGATAACCACTGAGCCACCGTGCTGCACCATACTAACCACTGAGCCACCGTGTTGCACAATACTAACCACTGAGCCACCGTCTCCCCCCCCCCCAGTTGCACAATACTAACCACTGAGCCACGTGCTGCACCATACTAACCACTGAGCCACCGTGCTGCCCTGTGCTTAGTACTGAGCCACCGCGCTGCACTGTGGAGCTTTGCGTTGCTTGGGCCGTATGACATTCAATTCATTCGTCTCCTCAGTCTTGATGATTTTTCTGAAATTGCTCCTTGGTGGAGATTCTCCCCGGTAACATCCGCTTTCTGGTATTTTCTAAGCTGTTTGTCAAAGTTCTCTGCGTCTCTTATCATGAAAAGTTATGTAAATGAGCTCTGTTTTGACGAAGGAATTTAAGCAATTATTATTTTTGGTTCCTGTAGGCGCTGAAGCTTTCAAGGTTAGCGAGAGCGAGGAGATGCAGGGAACAGAACATAAAAAGTCCCTGCAAAATGACTTAGTGGCAAGTTTAACCTTCTGCTCCGGGCGCGTGTTTACTTTCCCCTGTGAAGATTCTCGGCGCAGTGGTTGGGGGGGTCTTCTACTGAAGATCTGACGCGCCCTCCACATCTGTCACGACTCGAGACGGATGAGAGGAGCCGACCGGTAACATTCAGAGTAGACTCGTGACCCCGGCGGAGACTCAGACGAGACTGCGAGCTCCAAAGGGAGTGCCGCGCTCAAGTGGCCGGCGGTCAGCGGCCCAACCGAGAACCCACCATAAATGCTGATAATATTATCTATATAAGGAATTTCAGTGTCTCACAAAAGTCAGGACACCCTACATGGGGATGAAATCTCACAACGTCACAGGACACCCCTCACATGACAGATGCAACATCTCACAAAAGTCAGGAACCCTCACATTAGATGCAACATCTCACAAAAGTCAGGACACCCCTCACATTAGATGCAACATCTCACAAAAGTCAGGACACCCCTCACATTAGATGCAACATCTCACAAAAGTCAGGACACTCCTCACATGAGATGCAACATCTCACAAAAGTCAGGACACCCCTGACATTCCTGTAAATCTTGTCAGCATTAGACATTGATGCTGTGAGTTCTTCCCTGTGATACAAGCCGGGCACTGACTACTTTACATTGTATCACTTAGGGGTGTCCTCACTTTTGTGGTTCCTTTAGGGGTGACCTCACTTTTGTCCCCATAGACATTGATGCTGTGAGTTTTTCCCTGTGATACAAGCCGGGTACTGACTACTTTACATTGTATCACTTAGGGGTGTCCGCACTTTTGCGGTCTCTTAGGGGTGTCCTCACTTTTGTCCCCATAGACATTGATGCTGTGAGTTCTTCCCTGTGATACAAGCCGGGCACTGACTACTTTACATTGTATCACTTAGGGGTGTCCTCACTTTTGCGGTCTCTTAGGGGTGTCCTCACTTTTGTCCCCATAGACATTGATGCTGTGAGTTCTTCCCTCTGATACAAGCCGGGCACTGACTACTTTACATTGTATCACTTTAGGGTTGGTCTCGACTTTTGTGGGTCCTTAGGGTTTGTCCTCACTTTTGTTCCCCATTAGACATTGATTGTGAGGTCTTCGAATGAGTATACAAGCCGGGCACTGAACTACTTACATTGTATCACTTAGGGGTGTCCTCACTTTAGCGGTCCCTTCAGGGGGGTGTCTTCATTTTGTCCCCATAGACATTGATGCTTTGCAGGAGGTTTCCCTGGTGACACAAGCCGTGCATGGACCCCACTTTACATGTGTATCACCTTAGGGTGTGTGTCCTCACGTAGGTGGTGTCCTCACTTTTGCGGTCCTTGGGATGTGTCTTCACTTAGGGTTGTTCCTTCCTTTTGTCCCATAGACATTGATTCTGCTGTAGTTCTTCGCTGTGATACAAGCCGGGCACTGACTCTTTACATTGTATCACTTAGGGGGTCCTCACTTTTGCGGTCCCTTAGGGGGTGTCTCACTTTTGCCCCATTTGACATTGATGCTGTGAGTTCTTCCCCGTGACACAAAACCGGACTGGCACTTTACATTTTATCATTAGGGGTGTCCTCATTGGGGTGGGCCCCACTTTTGCGGTCCTTGGGGTGTCTTACTTAGGGGTGTCTATTTTTTTCCCCTAGACATTGATGCTGTGGTTTTCCCCGTGATACAAACCGGGCACTGATACTTTACATTGTATCACTTTTTATTATTATTTTTTATTAAGTATTTTAGAGGCCATTTAAAATTTCCAGGGCGCTGTACATTGGGGGGGTTTCAACATTACTAAATCACTTAGGGGGTCCCCACTTTTGTGGTTTTTAGGGGTGTCCCCACTTTTTCTGTCCCTCAGGGGTGTCCCCCACTTTTTTCCCCATAGAATTTGCTTGAGTTCTTCCCTGTGATAAAGCCCGGGGACTGACTATTTACATTTTTATCACTTAGGGGTGTCCCCACTTTTGCTTTCACTTGGGGTGTCTTTACTTTTATCCCCTAGCATTGATGCTGTGAGTTCTTCCCTTGATACAAGCCGGGGATGACTACTTTACATTGTTACTTGGGTTCATCACTTTTGGTTCTTAGGGGTTTTCCTCACTTTTGTCCCCTAGAATTGATGTGTGAGTTCTTTCCTGTGATACAAGCCGGGCACTGCTACTTTACATTGTATCATTAGGGTGTCCTCACTTTTGGTCACTTAGGGGTGTTTCACTTTTATCCCCATAGCATTTGATGCTGTGAGTTCTTCCCCCTGATACAAGCCGGGCACTGACTACTTTACATTGTATCACTTGGGGTGTCTCACTTTTGCGGTTTTTAGGGGTGTCCTCAATTTTGTCCCCCTAGACATTGATGTGTGGTTTTTTCCCCGTGATACAAAACCGGGCACTGATACTTTTTTTGTATCCTTAGGGGGGTCCTCACTTTTTGGGGCCCTTTGGGGGTCCCCTTTTTTGGTCTTTGAGGGGTCCTCAGTTTTGTCCCCGTAGGGGCTTGATGCTGTGTGTTCTTCCCTCTGATACAACCCGGGCACTGATACTTTACTTGTATAAATTAGGGGTGTCCTACTTTTGCGGGCATTAGGGGGGTCCTCCTTTTGTCCCCATAGCATTTATGCTGTCAGTTCTTCCTCTGATCAAACCGGGGAATGACTACTTTACATTGTATCAGGGGTTTGATCCTCAGTGTTGTCCCATGAAAGATAGAAAAGATTTTTTTACAAAATGTCCGGGGGTGTACTTTCTTTTGTAAAATATTGATTTGCCCCTCCCCCAGATTGAGGGTTTTCCACTTAGACAACTTTCCATTTGTTAAGGCCGTTAAAAATAGTCAAAAACAGTAGTGCCCCCGGCCAGGACTCCTGGGACTTAGCTGTAAGCTGTGGGAAAGCACAGCAGTAAGTGTGCAATCTCGCTACAGCGCCACCCCAGGGAGGAGAAAGTATTGCATAGTGCCCATTCAAATCAGTTGGTTTTCTTTAAATGCAGAGCAGGTCCTCTAGGGTGGCAGATGAGGATCCTTAACATGGGACCCCCTCTATTAATGGAGTCACCATGGTGTTTCACAGAGCCTGCTCCTCACTGTCAGGCTGTGGGCAGTTTTACAGTTTCAGGCTCACACTTCTTGTTCAGGCTGTGGGATGTTCTACAGCTTCAGGCTCCTACTTCCTGTTCGGACTTTGGGATCCCACTTCAGGCTCTAACTTCCTCTTCAGGCTGTGGGCAGTTCTACAGCTACAGGCTCCCACTGCCAGTCAGGGCTGAGGGCGGTTCTCCAGCTTCAGTCCCCCACTTCCTGGTCAGGCTGTGGGTGCTTCTACAGCTCCAGGCTCCCACCTCCTGTTCAGGCTGGAGGCCAGTCTACAGTTTCAGGCTTCCACTTCCTGTACAAGTTGTGGTTGGTTCTGCAGTTTCCGGCTCTCACAATCTGTTCAGGCTGTGGGTGGTTCTACAGCAGTGACTGACATTTCAGCTCTGCTATTCCTAGCTGAGCCTGTGAGAGGGACATTGTTAATGGAAGCATTTACTCAGCATCGCACAAGGCTAAACAGCTCTTTAGTATGAAACGTAAACGGGCTCCCGTGCTGTTGACAAGACACAGCAGGGAGTGACGTCACCATTCCGGCCACTGCTAGTGCATAGAGAGGTGGTCGGTATCCTAGGGAACCCTGTGAACCCTGAGGTAAGAATTGCTGTGACTCTAGATGAAAGAAAAATCAGAACAGCAATGTATTTGGTAATAATGCTTATTTACCTTCACCTGTAATCCATGTGGTGACAGTGCCCCTCTCTAAACTAGAGACCCCCCTTTATAAAGCAGTGATTTAAAAGGGATGTATCGCTTTATCAGTTCGGCTCTTTCATTGTATTTTCAGTTTCTCAGCTCCTCAAATTCATGGGCGTTTCTTCCCCTCCCAGCTGGGTGTTTCTTAACTGAAGGGGGGTGACATCATCACTTTACTGTTCATGCTTGCTCCCGAGTCAGTGTGTTTGTTTGAGATCAGTGGTAGGGGATAGCACATCCCTGCTTTCCCCCCCTCTCTGTCTGAGTCCACATGTCACTGTGTTATTCCTCCCCCTATGCAGTCTTATTTTGTAAGAGCTGATTGTTTATATAGCACAGCCCTGCATTCAGTCTAGACAGTCTTCTATGAACTCAGAGCACTGATCTCATCTCCTCTCACAGCTGGAGGTTTGTTACAGTTGAATCCATTCTTCTATAAACTCATCCAGAGCGGCACAGATCTGTCTCCTTACTATGTTTACACGCAGCAGAATTAGGCACCGAGGCACAATTCTGCTGTTTTCTGATTGTAGAGGCAGCTGCAGTGTTACTGTGCAGCTGCTGGCTGAGTGAAATGTTGCCGGCCCCTTATTCTGAGTGAGAGAGGCAGGAATGCGTGCTCCCGTGTTAACAGTGTTTACAGAAAACGAAGATAAGGGAGACAGCGAAAACAAGACAGCTGGGCAAACGACATCCAATTGCAAAGTTGCTTGTTTTCACTGTCCCCTTATTCTGAAGACCATTTAATGTAATGATACAACCTCTTTAACGGGTAGTACAGGAGCAATTGAAAATGATGCTCAATGGAATCACACAATGTGAGGTTCTAGCAGAAGTTGTTTGTTGCCCGCAGCAACCAATGGCCGCTCCGCCGTCACTTCTTACACCGGTCTGGAATGACCGGTCACCACGGGCAACACGGACAGATTTTCTGTTACATTGTCCCTGCTGAATTCTATTACAGGAATCATTGTAGCATCAAAAGATCTGCAAGGTTCTGTGCTGTGCACAAGAGCGGTTAATCCCCTTTGGTAAAGGTTTTCCACCCTCAGGCGACTTATTTGTTGCCGCAAAGTGGACACAATTATTGCCCCTTGCGCAGAAAATCACAGAGCAACGAGAAAAGCAGAATTTCTTCTCCTGACAATAACAAATGCCGGCGAACAGGAGGCCGAAAAGTTCCAGAAGATTACAATCCCCATCTGGTGACGGTAATTGAGCATTTAAGACAGAATTTGGAACAGAAATCACATTAAGGGGGGGGGCTGGACGTAGCCAGGGGGGGGGGGGACTACAGGTTGCAGCATGTACAGTGCCCCTGCCCTGTGGATCCCTGGCGCTCGTGTACGGTAGCACAGCAGTGACATGTGCACCGCGCGGCGCAGTGAATGGCACTTCCTCTGCACGGCTGCTTTCCGTGCTCGGCTCTTTGCTTTTAGCAGATGGCGCTGGAGGAGATAAATACTTTTGTTTTTGTTTTTCCTTATGTTCGCCGTTTCTGTGTTACGATGAGAACGTGTCGTATGAATGAGTGACCGGGAACGGTCTGATCTGACGCCAGCAGCTTGTAGAGCAGGAGCCGAGCAGATTGATATGTAAGGAAAGTTTCAGTATAACTTCTGCAGGTGCAGGTTCCATCTCTAGACCGCACACGTTTCTCAGGAACAGGCCCCTAAAAGTGTCGTCTTAGAAGCAAGATCCATTAATTTTTTTACAAAATTCTCCATTCTGTTATATGGGAGTTCCTTTTAAAGCTGAACATACCACTCCCCTATACTGCGAACTCCCATAGAACAGAATGGAGAACACAGCGCTCCTCTGTACTGGGAACTTCCATAGATCAACTCCACTGGTGGGCCCCAAGGATCAGCGCTACTGGTGGGCCCCAAGGATCAACTACATTGGTGGCCCCAAGAATCAACTCTACTGTTGGGCTCCAAGAATCAACTCCACTGGTGGCTCCAAGAATTAATTTTACTAGTAGGTCCCAAAACGAAACTCCACTGGTGGACCACAATAATAAACTGTACGGGTGGGCCCCAAGAATGAATTCCCTTGTTGGCCCCGAATAATCATCTCCACTGGTGGGCCCCAAGAATCAACTCCACTGGTGGGCCCAGACAATCACCTCCACTGGTGGCCCCAAGAATCATCTCCACTGGTGGGTCCTGAGACTCAATTCCACTGATGACCCCAAGAGTCATCTCCACTGGTGGCCCCAAGAATCATCTCCACAGGTAGGCCCCAAGAATCATCACCACTGGTGGCCCCAAGAATCATCTCCACTGGTAGGCCCCAAGAATTATCTCCACTGGTGGTCCCAAGAATCATCTCTACTGGTGTGCCCCGAGAATCATCTCCACTGGTAGTTCCAAGAATCAGCTCCACTGGTGGGCACATGAATCATCTCCACTAGTGGCCCCAAGAATCATCTCCACTCTTGGGCAAGGAATCATCTCCACTGGTGGCCCCAAGAATCATCTCCACTGGTAAACCCCAAGAATCATCTCCACTGGTGGCCCCAAGAATCATCTCCACAGGTGGGGCCCCAAGAATCAACTCCACTGGTGGGGCCCCAAGAATCAACTCCACTGGTGGGCCCCGAGAATCATCTCCACTGGTGGCCCAAGAATCATCTCCATTGGTGGCCCCAAGATTCATCTCCCCTGGTGGGTCCCTTATATCAACTTCCCTTGTGGCCCCAATTATCATATTCACTGGTGGGCTCCAAGAATCATCTCCACTGGTGGGCCCCAAGAATCATCCCCACTGGGGGCCCCACGAATCACCTCCACTGGTATACCTCAAGAATCATCTCCACTGGTGGGCCCCAAGAATCATCTCTGCTGGTGGCCCCAAGAATCATCTCCACTGGTGGGTCCCAAAAATCAACTCCACTGGTGGCTCCAAGAATCAATTCCACTGGTGGCCCCAAGAATCATCTCCACTGGTGGCCCCAAAAATCATCTCCACTGGTGGCCCCAAGAATCATCTCCACTGGTGGCCCCAAGAATCATCTCCACTGGTGGCCCCAAGAATCATCTCCACTGGTAACCCCCGAGAATCATCTCCTTTGGTGGGCCCCAAGAATCATCTCCACTGGTGGGTCCCAAAAATCAACTCCACTGGTGGCTCCAAGAATCAATTCCACTGGTGGCCCCAAGAATCATCTCCACTGGTGGGTCCCAAAAATCAACTCCACTGGTGGGAACCAAGAATCAGCTCCACTGGTGGCTCCAGGCACCCCAGTCCAATCCTATGTGTGGACCAGAGTATTGGTCTTCTTAGCAGCTGTAATTGTTCTCAGTAATGGATGTAGGGCTTCTGCTCAGCCCCAAGAGTCCTCCCGTCATCAGTGGGCCAGTTCTAGGTTGTGGCTCTAGGTCATGGTTCTAGTTATCCTTCACTTTCCTTCAGGCCTTCTCAATGGTTATTGGTAATTCCCAGCGCGTCTGTCGTGCGGCCTCCAGCATAAAGCAGAACATTAAAAGCTCCTGTAGTAATTACACTGAACGTCCTCTCGTAGCCATAAGAATTGTGCCTGTAATTTGCCGTCACTTCTGTGTGTGTAGTTCTAGCCGTGTCCTTCATAGCGGCAGAGTCCCCATTATTTACTGGTAACAGGCCTTTAAGCAGGATAATGGTCTTATTATCTTGTAGCTCCGCAGACTTAATTAATAAGGCCGTTATGAAACCTGACGGGCGACGTTACAAGGGTAACAAAGACAAACGTCTCTCAGGCCACCGTTGCCATTGTCTTGGAGGGACCTTCTCAGCCGTGCGGCTCATTGGGAGGAAACAGATGGTTGCATTGGTTACTGAGTGTCAGCTAAGTATTGCTGCAAGGCTGCCAGCAAATTGGCTCCGGACCCAAGGGACTGGCACAGAGTAACGGAATGGGAAAACCTCTGCACATTGGGAAAGAAGACGCCGTAACTGCCCATCAACAGCTCCAGAATCAGTGACAGAGGACATTAAAGGGGGTCTCTGGTTTTATTTAGATGAAGCTGCATTCGTGATACATGAACATTTCTAATATCATAGGCCGGTGGGTTGAGAGATTTAGGAATTTTTGGGCAGAAACCTGCACCTTCCTTCTACTTTTGCATCGTTAGCACCATTTTCCTTAAAAGTGAATGGAGCTTAGTAAAAGGATGGAGTCACCTCAGACCGACATTCACCATAATGTACGAGAAGGAGTTGGCGCAAGCTGTAGCTATGATGTAGGGACGCTCAAAACCGGCACAAGCGTGGTCAAAGATATGCCTCTCTATACATTTGGTACTCCCTCCTCCAATTCTACAGCATGAAGCCCAGTCTGAATAGATTCCCTTCTTTGGGGGAGATGTATGAAAACTGTCTGGGTCTAAGACTTTCTTTGTTGCCCATAGCAACCAATCAGAGCCCCCCCTTTCATTTCATATAGTGCTCTGACAAAATTAAAGGGGAGCTCTGATCGGTTTCTATGGGCAACAAAGAAATTCTTAGACCTGGACAGTTTTCATCCATGTGGCCCTGTGTGTTTCAGAGCCTCGCTAATTTTATGTTTATTGTCAGTGAATGGAAATCAATCCTAAACGAGTTCTGCTTCCATGTCTGATTAAGTTAGTTTGTCCCCTCTGTCCTCTGATAACTACATCGGCACTCATCTCTCTCCGGTCCTGATACTTTGTTACTTTATACATCTCAGTCGTGATATTTTGTTACATTATACAGCTCCTGTCCTGAGACTTTGCTACATTGTGTATCTCCTGTCCAGTTTCTTTGCTACATTGTACACCTCTCTCTTTTCCTGTTGTTTTTACATTGTACATCTCTCACCTGTCCTGATTCTGTTACAATGTACATCTCTTTTGTCCTGATACTTTGTTACTTGATATATCTCCTGTCCTGATACTGTTACATTCTATATCTCTCTCCTGTCCTGATACTTTGCTACATTATTCATCTCATGTCCTGATTCTTTGTTACATTGTACACCTTTCTATTGTCCTGATTCTTACTTTATGCATCTTTTGTCCTGATACTTTGTTACATTGTTCATCTCCTGTCCTGATTCTTTGTTACTTTATACATCTCCTGTCCTGATTCTCTGTTACATTGTACATCTCTCTCCTGTCCTGATACTTTGCTACATTATTCATCTCATGTCCTGATTCTCTGTTACATTGTACATCTCTCTCCTGTCCTGAGACTTTGTTACTTTATACATCTCCTGTCCTGATACTGTTACATTGTATATCTCTCTCCTGTCCTGATACTGTTACATTATTCATCTCCTGTCCTGATACTTTGTTACATTGTACATCTTTTGTCCCGATACTTTGTTACTTTATATATCTCCTGCCCTGATTCTTTGCTACATTATACCTGCTCTGCTACATTGCATCCATCTGCATTCAGTTTCACTCACAGGGAATTGTTTGTGAGTTTGTAATTAGAGAGGAAGATGCTGGATACGATTTAGCAAAGAGCACATGTTGGATGAACCGAGAAGAGATAGATGTAGGACTATTGATGTATTGACTTATTATTATTGCTCATATAAGCAGAGTAATCCTCTCATCTACTGGCTCTTCCATACTTGTGCTTTCTATATAGGCAGCGCGGACATGTCCCTGTCTCTAGATGGAGGCCACGGGTGCAGTTTTTCAGGGCACTGAGGTCCTAATTGTGCCATGGAGACCGAGCAGCACAGGCCTGGGCTCCCGCATTGCTCTGCATCTTATGATGCTTCCTATAAGCAGCTCGCTTATAATGTTACCCGCACCAATTAGATGAGTAAAACCTTCTCCAATCAATAAAACCTTTGTACCTTGTACCTGACACATGAACTCCAGGGGGTTTATTATAAGCACGGTTCTTGCTCCAGGAGTATCAGGGCAGCACTTTTAGTTAATTGTAAGGAGACTTATTAAAACTGACCCTTACGCGGCGCCCATTGTGATCCCCCACTTGTGTCCTGAATACATGTTATGCAACTAAAGCGGCTCTGTCAGGTGATTAAGCTGGACTGTTTAATAGCAGAACATTGCAACCACCAATCTGCAGGACTAGGAACCAGGGTGATCCATAAAAAAGTCTCTGCCGCTTGGTTAAAAATGACTGTGTTCATATGATTACGAGTTCTGTATATATTGCTGGGAGTGTTCCCTCGCCCTATAGACCAGTTATTGACAGGCTGCTGTGTATACCCATATGTATATCAGTCTCTGCATTGAAGGGCAGAGTGGGCGCTCTCATCATGAATACAACAGACTCATTACAATGTGAACTTCTGGTGCTCCTATGTGTATTAGGGGTTACCCACTTGAGTAAAATTATATTCAATTAGTGCAAGAAGGGGGAAGGGATAGTGAATCTTACCTCCTGGTTTCCCACTACTGCAGCTCCGTCACTGTTCTGATTTTACACGAGTATTATCCGTGCCTACAAAGAATTGGCATGTCCGTTCTTTGAGGCATTTAACGCATTGATAATGGCAAAGTATTGGAGGCAGAAATCCACCATGGTCAATCCGGGTCATTTCCATGCTGAAATATCACAGTGGCAATGTTGTGTTACCCTGCCCTAGCAAGATTAGATTGTCAAGGATGTCGTAATCTTTCCCTGGCTTACCCAGTCTAAGCAGAACAACCGCCCGGAAAAGGGCGGCCCCATTCTTGAACCTTATCCTGACCAAACCCTGGCCAAACAGAGAGCAATCAGATGGATGTCAAACACAGACACAACACAAGACAAATAGAGACCATGTCAGATGGGCCAAGGAGATCATTCAGTACCGAATCAGAAGACAGGAGAGTTACCAAAACGCAAGCAAAATTCAAGAGACAGAGAAATCCGAACAGCAATGTGCACAAATATTATAGCCAGGATACCAGAGCAATTACAGGCATAGGAAGAGGAATTAGGCAGGATTAAATATCCCGCCCTAGCCAGGAATTAGTCCAAGGAGAGTTACTGAAACACAAGCCAAATTCCAGAGCCAGAGAAATCCGAACAGTAATGTGCACAAACATTATAGCCAGGATACCAGAGCAATCACAGGCACAGGAAGAGGAATTATGCAGGTTTAAATACCCCGCCCTAGCCAGGGATTAGTCCAAGGAGAGTTACTGAAACATGAGCCAAATTCCAGAGCCAGAGAAATACAAACAGCAATATGCACCAACGCTGTAGCCAGGATACAAGAGCAATCACAGGCACAGGAAGAGGAATTATGCAGGTTTAAATACCCCGCCCTAGCCAGGGATTAGTCCAAGGAGAGTTACTGAAACACGACCAAATTCCAAAGCCAGAGAAATCCGAACCGCAATGTGCACAAACATTATAGCCAGGATATTAGAGAAATCACAGGCACAGGAAGAGGAATTAGGCAGATGTAAATACCCCGCCCTAGCCAGGGATTGGACCAAGGAGAGTTACTGAAACACGAGCCAAATTCGAGAGACAGAGAAATCCGAGCTGCAATGTGCACAAACATTATAGCCAGGATACTAGAGCAATCACAGCCACAGAAAGAGGAATTAGGCAGGTTTAAATACCCCACCCTAGCCAGGGATTGGTACAAGGATAGTTACTGAAACATGTGCCAAATTCCAGAGCCAGAGAAATCTGAACAGCAATGTGCACAAACATTATAGCCAGGATACTAGAGCAATCACAGTCATAGGAAGAGAAATTGGGTTTAAATATCCAGGGATTGGACCAAGGGATTAACCCACAAAGTTCCGTACAGAACCCTGACTGAGGCAGGAAACCTTCAAGGCACAGAACCAGATTGCTGACATAGCTTTTGTTTACAGATAAGCAATTTTTTTCACTCCTCAGAGCACTTGCAGCTTTGTTTACTGCAGATTAAGGGCGACATGTCCCAATACGACTGCAGCATATTTTTTGTGTATTTTGTGCTCTATTCTCTATATAGATGAACTGTAATACTCCCAAACTAGGCGCATTATACGCCAGGTACGACATATTTAAATGCACCTAAAGAGACGCATCAAATATGCCAGCAACGATACGACATGCGCCTAGATTTTGTAATGCACCTAGATAGGCGCATTAATTTTACTACGCCAGGTAGACCACATGCCAGATTTTTCAAAGGTTCGTACATTCAGACGCACTTTACACTGACTTAATGCGCCTAAAGACTGCGGCGCCGGCGCCACATTTTGGAAATTTCGCCCTAAATCTCTTGCACTTACATCTGTGTAATGGTTCAGCTAGTTACAGAGAATCTAAATATGCTTATCACTGCTGTAGAACCACCCACAGCCTGAGGAGACCAAAGTGAAAGAAAAGCTGGCTGTGACTGTGAAACTGCATGGTGAGAAAACCCCTTTAAAATCAACACCGTAGACAAGGATTTGGAGGCACCTTCTTCCCCGTATCCGCCACTGCTGACTTTCTAACATTGTTTTGCAGGATTTGTGCTTGCTGTCAGTGAATTGAAGCATTCTTGTTTCTATCCAGGTTCTGAAATCAATTTTTTGTTTCAATCACATCCAGGCTTGGTAAGAATGATTGTCCCGATGTTGCTGAGTCGTTACAATGTATCGGTGCAGGTGAAATGTATCAGTCTGGAGTCCAAGCTGTTGAGCTCAGCAAGGCTTTTCCCTGGATGTTCTTGTTGTGGTTTAGGCTGCTTTCACACAGCGCAGTTTTGGTGCAGTTTTATCCGCGCGCCAATTAAACTGCCTTTATTACCAGCAAGCTTCTTTCAGTTGTCTAAATTGTTCAGAAAGGTGTTTTTAAGTAAGTAACCAATTACTGTGTTTGAAGTCTTGTGGATACAGACACACTAATTGATCCATCACTTTCCAAACAGTTTAGATAAGTGAAAGAAGCTGCTGGTAATAAAGGGCGTTTAATTGGAGCGCAGCTAAAACTGCACCAAAACTGCGCTGTGTGAAAGTACTGTTAGGGACCCGGTTAAAGGGAATATGTCGCCAATTTTTTTTTACTTATTAAATCAAGCCCCTGATCCATATGCTTTTCCTCTCAGTCGTTTTTTTTTCCTGATTTTAGATTTCTCTATATATGATTGTGGGGAAGACATTCTTGCTTGCACTGCTTTAACAGCAGTCAGAGAGATGCTTTACAGCAGCTTCATGCCCATAGGATTCTTCAGACAGTTTCTGTCCCATAGACTTGTACAGGAGAGTTTTCACTGTGCAGGGAGGGGAGAGGGGGAGATGTGACATCCCCTCTTGTGACTGTTGGGTTCTGTGTTATCTGTACACAATGGTGTCTCCTTTCAGTTTGACCCTCTTTGTGCTGATAACGAGCACACTGCTGAAAAGCTCTCTAAACAGAGCAGGAAGTGTCAGACAATTATTAGGCCCTAGTGGCCAAAGTGAAAACTACAGGACTGCAGAATTATTAAAAAAATATTGAAAGTGATCTGGAAAATTAAAAAAAAACATAACCAAAAATTCCTAAAAAATGTGAGTTAAACAATAAGTCATTTTTTGATGACACATTCCCTTTAAGCCTCTTTCCACGGTGCAGTTCTTCATCTTGTATGGACAAGGCTTCCATTTGGGATAGGGCAATTCCTGTCTCATTGAGTTGTGATTGGAGTGAGGTACGTGGCCGCTGTTGTGATGAGCACAAATGGCGACCACAGATGTTGTAGCCTCGGTCTCGCGGGGCAGGTCCAGGTGGGATTGATCTTGTAGCAAACCTATGGAGGGATTAGTGTTGGCGGCGTGGAGACAGCGCTGATAGATGGGCCGCGCTGCTCTCCATTAGATCATGCTTCCACGGGGCTGCTCCATGTAGGGCATTCTCCAGCAGGAGTTCAGTCTGGGTCAGCTATTTCCATACCTGGTCAGGAAAGCTGAATTGATTGGTTTAAAGATCAGCGGTACCAGGCAGCTGGAGCCGCAAGAAGGGTCCCAGGGTTCAAATCGCTCCTGATGGGTGACAACTTTCCCTCACTCCAGCCCCGCTGCGCTGCCAGAGAATGACCCCGGACCCTCGGGCAGGGCAAAGACCGCAGCTATTTAAAGCAACTTTCTATAATCCGCTGCCTGTCGGTAACTTGAATGCGCCGGCTGCCAGCTCCGACATATAGCTATAATGCGAGTTCTTAGCAGGGAGTAGCCTCAGGAGCCGGATAATGTCAGACTCATCCATAAGAGGGAACATCAGCCAGAGATCTATGCATTGCGTTAAGTAATATACTAGTTTATCAGCGATCTGTATGCACAGAGCGTGGAGAACGTCAGCAGGGTGTGAGGCTTGTGCTGCACTGTATAAGCCATAAGGCAATGTGCACGCTGCGTCACAGATATACATCGGGCGTATCCACAGGGCTCCATTCATGTGGCGAATGCCTCCTGGTCAAAATTTAGGAAGGCCTTTCTGTGCTAGGACCAGGGCTCTGGTCACAGGCAGCTTCAGACTCACACTGCCTGTTCAGGCTGTGGGTGGTTCTATAGCAGTGATTGACACATCAGCTCTGCTATTCCTAGCTGAGCCTGTTACAGAGATTTAATCTGTATGAAACAAAGCTATAGAGCTCCACGGAGTGAAAACATTTGCTAATCATAGGAAAACAATCTAATCTTGATTTTTCAGCTGCTTTTGACAGGCAGTGGACAGAAAACTCAGTTTCATGAACGTTTTTTAGTAATTTGTTTTCAGGTCGTTTTTTGTCCACTGCAGGGGAGACAGAGCCTTAAATGTGGTCGGCAGATTATTATTAGTCATTTCAGAGCCCCGTTCTGTACTGAAGGGCGCTCTGAGCAGAAGCTGTTTTAGGATGTGACAGCAGTAAAATTAAACTAAAGGACCCAGTGGCCCCAGTCGCATCATTTGGTCAGAAAAATAACATTGTATTTGTAAAATTGTATAACATTGGGTAACATTGTATAACATTAGGTAACATTGTATAACATTGTATAACATCGCGTAACTTTGTATAACATCATGTAACATTGTAAAAATTTTTGGGTGTAACTTTGATAAAAATTTGGGAAAACATTGTTAACATCGTAAAAAACCGCGAAAAACTTTTGTATAACTTTTCATTGTAACATTGTATAACATCGGAAAAACATTGTATAACATGTGTAACTTTTGTATAACTTTTTATATCATTGTTAAACTCTTTTGAAAAACATTGTTTTTTTGTAACATTGTAAACTTTGGTTTTAAACATTGTATAACATTGGGTAACATTGTGTAACATCGTATAACATTGTATAACATCATGTAACATTGTATAACATAGTGTAACATTGTATAACATTGTGTAACATTGTAAAATAAATTTATAAAAAAGTAAACTTGTATTTTTTAACATTGTATAACATGTGAAACTTTGTATAACATTGGTTTAACATTGTAACATCGTAAAAAACTTGTAAAAAAACATCATGTAACATTGTATAACATCGTGTAACATTGTATAACATTGTGTAACATTGTATAACATTGTATATCATTGTATAACATCGTGTAACATTGTATAACATTGTATAACATTGTGTAACATTATATTTGTAACATTGTACAACATTGGGTTATATTGTATAACATTATATAACATTGTGTAACATTATATAAACAGGTAACTTTTGTTACTTCTATCAAAACAAACCCAATTTTTAAAGGGAAGATAAAAAAAGTAACCAACCTCTTGTTTGTGGCGACCGGGGGGTTTTTTTTTTTTTCCCTTAGAAATTTTTTTTCTAATCAAAAGGTCCCACTCTAAAGTGTTTCCCCAAAATACCCACCATTTGCATAAGACAAAAATTGCTTATCAAAGCTCAGGATAAAGCCCTCGCCCCCAAAGGGTTTAATTGGCCAATCACTCTGCTCAATTTGCTGCCTTCTCCCTCTTGGGGCTGTTTTTTTTTTTTTCTCCCGATACGTTATTGTTGTTGTCTGTGACCATCGCGCGGTGGATAACGCAGGGGAAGAGACATTTACATAATTTGTACAAATGAATTTACATGGAAGGTTGTGTTGTAATAGAAAAGCCTGCGCTCGTTAATACGCTTTACTCATTAATGTGGAAATTGGGTTTGGCTTTTTTTTTGTTTTGTTTTTTTTTTCTTCATTAATTTTTTTTTTATCCAATGAACTGCAAAGCCCCCACGAGGAGCGGGAAAAAGGGGCCATTATTTTGGGGGCGGGGGTGTCCTTTCCTCGCAGGGGAAAGTAGGATACTTGTTTAAATCCCTTAAATTTTGGACTTTTAGGAGCGCGGGCAACCCATTATGGGGAAGTTTTTAATCACATTATTTAAAGGGGAAAACCTTAAAAACCCCTTGTAGATTTATTCGCCAGTGCCCAAAATTACCCCTTTTGTAAATTTTAAAGCTTGGCAGCGGGGGAAAAACGCCTCTTACAGCCCGGCGCCCCCCCAAAATCACCTTTTGGTTTGTTAAAACCCCTACACTACGTTTTAATTATCGGGAGTCGCAGGTTTTTTTTCTCTATCACACCAGACTGCATTCATATTTTCTGCTAATCACAGTTTGGAAATTTTCAATACTACTCTGAGCTTCTAAAATGCCATGAGCCAAAGCACACTGCATTATGGGAGAGCGCGCTTTTATTCAGATAGTGCATATAAAAGCTGCTTCATTTTGATTCTGATATTAAGGAATATTCTGTCTACAGATTTAATATCCATAAAATTAATTTTCATGACAATAATAATTTTACTTTTCCCATCCTGTATCCACTCCAAGCGCGCTAACTTTTCTGCTGGGCAGTCACAGTACATACATTACTTATCCTACTGACCTGAAATACATCCTTATTACCTCCAACTGCCTCCTTTCGCTGGTGCAGTCACTGTGTACAACATTACTTTTCCTGTACTGATCCTGATTTTTCATCCTGTATTTCCTCAAGCGGCCACAAAACCGTGGGAGCCGTACAAACAATTATTATCCTGACTGCCTGAGTTACAAACCTTATTTTCCCCAGAGCGCCCACTACTGCTGGTTAGTCATTGTACAACAATTTCTTACCTGCTGAACCATTACATCCTGTATACCTCCAACTGCCCTCACTTTCTGCTGTGCAGCACTTGTACAACATTTCTTATCCTGACGATCCTAGTTCATCCGTTATTAACCTCCAACGCCCCTATTTTGCGGTGCAGTCACTGTAAAATAAATTTACTTACCTGTACTGTCCGATTACATCCTGTATTATCTCCAGACCCTCACTATTCTGCGTCAGTCCCCGGACATACAACTTATCCTGTAGATCCCGAAATTACATCCTGTTTATCCTCCAGACCGCTCAAAATTCCTGCATCACTGACATACATTACTTACCGAAATGATCCTAGTTACATCCTGTATTTTAACCTCCAGAGGGCACTCCCAAAATTTTCGGGCTCACCGTACAACATACTTATCCTTTCTGACCTGATTTAAATCCTTATTTCCCAGAGTGGGCCCCTATTCTGCTGGGCAGCACTGTACAATAAACCTTATTCCGTACTGATCCTGATTACAAAACCGTATTAAACCCCAGAGCTGCCTCACTATTCTGCTGGGCGTCACTGTACATACATTACTTATCCTGTACTGATCCTGATTACATCCTGTATTATCTCCAAGCGCGCTCATAATCTGCTGGGGCAGTCACAACATACATTACAAAACCTGTACTGATCCTGATTAAAATCCTGTATTAAACCTCCAGCTCACCACTATTCTGCTGACAGTCACGTAATACATTACTTACCTGTACGATCCGAGTTAACCTGATTATCCTCCCCAAGCTGCGCTCCTATTCTGCGGGGACACTGTTACATACATTTCTTATCCTTTCCCCGATCCCGAGTTCATCTGTATTATCCTCCAACTGCCTCACTATTTGGGGGGTGCAGTCACGTGTAAAATTCTTACTTATCCCGTACTGATCCTGATTTCATCCTGTATTATCCTCCAACTCCTCACTACTGCTGGGGCAGTCAATGTACATACATTACTTATCCTGTACTGACCGAGTTAAAATCCTGTATTAAAAATTCCAGAGCTGCCTCACTACCTGGGTAGTCCTGTTAAATACATTTCTTATCCTGCCCCACCCCGAGTTACATCCTTTTTACCCCAACGCACCACTATTCTCTGATCACTGTACATACATTACTTTTCCAAAAACCTATTTTATCCTGTTTATCCCCCAAAACTGCCTCACTACTGCTGGTGCAAACCTGTAATACATTCTTATCCCACTGATCCTAATTACAATCCTTATTATCCCCAACTGCCCCACTATTCCCGCTGGATCACCGTACAACATTCTTATCCTGTACTGATCCGGGGTTTCACCTTATTATCCCCAAGCTGCCTATATTCTGCTGGGCAGTCACTGTACTACATTACTTTCCGTACTGATCCTAGTTTACATCCTGTTTTCCTCCAGAGCTGCGCTCACTTTTCGCTGGTGCAGTCACTGTACATACAGTTAAAATTATCCTTACTGATCTGATTTACATCCTGTTTTATCCCCCAACTCCTCACTATTCCTGGTGATCACGTAATACATTACTTATCCCCTTTCATCCCATTTTATCCTTATTATCCTCCCCCCCCGCCCACAATCCTGCTGTGAAAACACTGCAATTTTTCGGTAAATTCCTTTGAGTTTTTACACCTTATTTTAGAAAGAGGACCCTGGGGGTTAAACAGGACAGGGGGGGGGCAGACTAGGGGGGACATTGTTAATCGGGCACCCCTGGGTGGCACTGACATAACCCTTTTCCGTTTTTCGATTTCCTGTCATATTTGGGCCCCAAATCCTTTTAAAAATACCTTCCTTTTCCTTATTTGATCAAGTTTCTCGTAAATATAATATGATTTTTCTGTGTCACCCTTTTAACTTTTATCCTTTTAAGACCCTTTGGGGGGGGGCCCCTACTGGGGGAAAAAAAAGAGGGTAGCATGATTAACCATACCCCCAACCGGGAAAATTCCTTCTTGTTGTTTTTCATCCTTTATCCCCGCCCCCCTGGCGCACTGACATAACTTTTCCATTCCTTTTCTGGGTTCCTTTCCTATTTGCTTGAAGGCCCCGTAACATAAAACCTTTTTAAAACCTTTTAATGTTATTCAAGTGAACCTGGGGGGGACATTTATTACATAAATTATGGGGTGGATTACACGGGATCCTGTCCTATTTGCTCTGGCAGGACCCCGTACAGCAGTATCTATGTCACCTTTACTGTTCCCACAAAGGAACGGGTTAAGTATTTTTGTGGTCAGGGTTGGCTGCAGCTCGGGGCCTGCCCTCTGTGTGGCGCCACCTGCCACCGGAGCATCTCGTGGGAGCGGTAAATTAAAGGGATATTTGACGACGGCACGCCTCGTTATGTTTTATTAAAAGTTGAGCCCAGTCCTGCTCCTCTGCATCCATCAGCTGCGCGGCCTTATCCCCCCGCTCCTCAGCGCCTCGGTGCTCGGCTGCTACTTCATCCGTAGAAGAGTCGCTTCCCAGCTCCCTCCGGAGCCCAGCTGCCCTCTAATGAGCGGGAGAGCGCCGCAGCAAGGAGGAGGAGCGCCGCAGCGAGGAGGAGCGCCGCATAGATTTCCATTGAAGTGTAATGTGTTCAGCAATCAGCAGTCCTCTCTCAGATCGGCGAGACATTTAATGGCGCCGCCCGGGAGTCCTCACAAGATGTGAGATGTGTGGAGGAGGCGGACATTGATGTGAAGTACGGCTCTCGCCAGACGCAGCTTCATGAACTCCTCACATCTTCCTGAGACAAACTTTCCAGCAACAGGATAGGGTGTTCGCCGGGCGCTGCTGCAGCGGCCTTTACTGCGTCGCTGAGTGGAACGCTTCAGGAAGACTAGAAATTCTGGAGATGTTTCACCGTTTGTTCAGGTCTAAAGGAGTCGTCTCACTACACAGATCAGCTTCCAACATGTAGGGAACGGTAAATGAAGGCTTTTTCCAAATACATTGGTCATTTGATATTACCTTGGTCAGGAGATAAGAGAGATTTTTACCTGCTCTGGGTGCGTGCTGGTTTCCATGGTTACCGTCCTGCTCTCCCATTCTGATTGGACAGAAAGCAGGAAGTGACGTTACCAGGACGGACGGCAGCTCGAGAACAGTGTGTGTGTTATCTCTCTACTGTATAGATTAAAGGGGTTGTCTCACTACATTGATTCATCTCACCTCAGTCCTGTTTTCTTGGTTTCAGGGGCGTGTTTACTGTCGGTCTGTAGCTATAGTGACCAGTGCTGGCAGCCTATCAGGAGAGATCAAACAGGTGTGTAGCTATAGTGACCAGTGCTGGCAGCCTATCAGGAGAGATGGAACAGGTCTGTAGCTATAGAAACCAGCGCTGGCAGCCTATCAGGAGAGATGGAACAGGTCTGTAACTATAGTGACCAGTGCTGGCAGCCTATCAGGAGAGATGGAACAGGTCTGTAACTATAGTGACCAGTGCTGGCAGCCTATCAGGAGAGATGGAACAGGTCTGTAGCTATAGTCACCAGTGCTGGCAGCCTATCAGGAGAGATTGAACAGGTCTGTAGCTATAGCAACTAGGGCTGGCAGCCTATCAGGAGAGATTGAAAAGGTCTGTTACTATAGCAACCAGTGCTGGCAGCCTATCGGGAGAGATCAAACAGGTCTGTAGCTATAGCAACCACTGCTGGCAGTCTATCAGGAGAGATCGAACTGGTCTGTAGCTATAGCAACCAGTGCTGGCAGCCTATGAGGAGACATTGAACAGTTCTGTAGCTATAGCGACCTCAGGAGCTGATGCAGCCCATACAATGGGGATATCTAGGAATAGGTAGGACACTGTTAATGGACACATATTGCAAAGTGACTTGTTTTTGCAAGGTCTTTAACATAAAAAGCAGCAATTCTTGTAGTGAGACAACCCCTTTAAATTTCCTGCAGTTATGTCACTGAAATTAGAAGCAAGATTGAGGAGGTGTGAGTCTGAAGCTGCCGTGGCTGTGAGACAACATGGTGAGACAATCCCTTTAGGTACATGCAGTACAGTGCGTGTTCTGCAGGTTTCTAACCGATTTTCTCGCTGATGGTGAATGAGAATTTTATTGCCTAAATGTAGAGGCTGAAAAATTGTACGGACCAAATGCTTCTCACATCTGAGATTTTGCTACAATTACATCCGATCTACATATTCCTCAGTGGATTGAATGTATCATGAGCCCAAACCTCTCTGCTGTCCTGATAGTTTGATACAATGTTTCGCTGCAGTTATAATGTATCAGTAAGGATTCTCTAGGCTGCAACACTGCGGGCTCCCCTTAGGGCTTGTCCCCACGGCAGAGAGCAAATATCGGTCGGGTTATCCCTTGCCGTGGGGACAAGCCCTTAGGCTACACAGCAATGTTAAAATCCCATCCAAAATCCGACCGCTTTAACATTGCTGGACGGCGTTTTTTGGTGCAGATTTGCGCTAAAATCCGCGGTCAGTTTTTGGAATTGCCGTCTGCCCCGTACATTGAATGTATGGGAATCCAGTGGCAATTCGGCAAAATGTGCAGAATGTTTTAAAATCTGCTGGAATCTGGCGGATTTCAATACTGATTGAAAAAATCTGTTCTGTGTAGACTACAGCACGGATTTTCTATCGCGGTCTAGGCAGCTGAAAATCTGATGAGAGTCCTGTGCTCTGTAGACAGAGCCTTACTGTGCGGCAATTACCTGTTGACCATCTAGTTCTCATTAGTGAGGAAGGGGTATTTTTTATTAAAACTAATATTCCTTTTTTTTTCAGAGTTTTGGCAGGTTTTTTTTCGACATTCCAATGCAAATAAAAATGACATTGAAAATTATGTTTTTTTTAGTTTAGCTGTAATTAGTAAAGAGAGAACTCCTGAATGGCCGGGCAGACTTATCTCACCTTACTACAACTGCTGCTTATCTCTCTTTGGTCTCATTGCAAATAGTTAGGTAGTGACAGAATGATCGCTCTATTGCTCTCTGGACAGGATGAGATAAAGATTAAATAAGGGCAAAAACCAGAGCAATACATGAAAGGATAATGGGTTCATCTTTCTATGCTCTGAGGGGTTTCCAGCTATCTTCACACTTATCAGGTCTTGCTGATAACACTGACCTCTCTCTCTTCCTGCTGGTAACACTGATTTAGCTCACCTCCTGCTCATAACTGACCTCTCAACTAGTGCTGATAACAATGATCTCTCTCACCTCCCGCTGATAACACTGACCTCTCTCACCTCCCGCTGATAACAATGACCTCTCTCACCTCCTGCTGATAACACTGACCTCTCTCACCTCCTGCTGATAACACTGACCTCTCTCTCACCTCCCACTGATAACACTGACCTCTCTCACCTCCTGCTGATAACACTGACCTCTCTCCCCTCCTGCTGATAACACTGACCTCTCTCACCTCCCACTGATAACACTGACCTCTCTCCCCTCCCACTGATAACACTGACCTCTCTCACCTCCTGCTGATAACACCGACCTCTCTCACCTCCTGCTGATAACACTGACACCTCTCACCTCCTGCTAAAACACCGACCTCTTTCACCCCGCTCTGATAACACTGACCTCTCTCATCTCCTGCTGATAACACTGACCTCTCTCCCCTCCTACTGATAACACCGACCTCTCTCACCTCCTGCTGATAACACCGACCTCTCTCACCTCCTGCTGATAACACTGACCTCTCCCACCTCCTGCTGATAACACTGACCTCTCTCACCTCCTGCTGATAACACTGACCTCTCTCACCTCCTGCTGATAACACTGACCTCTCTCACCTCCTGCTGATAACACCGACCTCTCTCACCTCCTGCTGATAACACTGACCTCTCTCACCTCCTGCTGATAACACTGACACCTCTCACCTCCTGTTGATAACACCGACCTCTTTCACCAGCTGCTGATAACACTGACCTCTCTCACCTCCTGCTGATAACACTGACCTCTCTCACCTCCTGCTGATAACACTGACCTCTCTCACCTCCTGCTGATAACACCGACCTCTTTCACCAGCTGCTGATAACACCGACCTCTTTCACCAGCTGCTGATAACACTGACCTCTCTCACCTCCTGCTGATAACACTGACCTCTGTCGCCTCCTGCTGATAACACTGACCTCTCTCACAAGCTGCTGATAACTCTTACCTCTCTCACCTCCTGTTGATAACACTGACCTCTCTCTTCCTGCTGATAACACTGACCTCTATCTCCTCCTGTTGATAACACTGACCTCTCACCTCCTGGTGATAACATTGACCTCTCTCTTCCTGCTGATAACACTGACCTCTATCTCCTCCTGCTGATAACACTGACCTCTCTCACCTCCTGCTGATAACACTGACTCTCTCCTGTCCTGATAACACTGACCTCTCTCACCAACTACTAATATCACTGTTCTCTCTCACCTCCTGCTGATAACACTGACCCCCTCTCACCTCCTGCTGATAACACTGACCTCCCCTCCACCCCCCTGCTGATAACACTGACCTCTCTCACCTTCTGCTGATAATACTGACCTCTCTCTCTTCCTGCTGGTAACACTGACTTATCTCACCTCCTGATGATAATACTGACCTCTATCTCCTCCTGCTGATAACACTGACCTCTCTCACCTCCGGCTGATAACACTGACCTCTCTCAACTAGTGCTGATAACACTGACCTCTCTCACCTCCTGCTGGTAACACTGACCTCTATCTCCTCCTGCTGATAACACTGACACCTCTCACCTCCTGCTGATAACACTGACCTCTATCTCCTCCTGCTGATAACACTGACACCTCTCACCTCCTACTGATAACACTGACCTCTCTCAACTAGTGCTGATATCACTGACCTCTCTCACCTTCTGCTGATAATACTGATCTCTCTCTCTCTTCCTGCTGGTAACACTGACTTATCTCACCTCCTGCTGATAACACTGTCATTGCTCAGGTCCTACTGATAACACTTACATCTCTCTCACCTTCTTCTGATAACACTGACTCTTCTCAGGTCCTGCTGATAATATTTACCACTCTTAAGTCCTTCTGATAACACTGACCTCTCTCACCTTCTGCTGATAACTCTGACCTCTCTCATCTCCTGCTGATAACACTGACCTCTCTCACCTCCTGCTGATAACACTGACCTCTCTCACCTCCTGCTGATAACACTTACCTCTCTCACCTCCTGTTGATAACACTGACCTCTCTCCTCCTACTGATAACACTGACCTCTCTCACCTCCTCCTGATAACACTGACCTCTCTCAACTAGTGCTGATACCACTGACCTCTCTCACCTGCTGCTGATACCACTGACCTCTCTCACCTCCTGCTGATAATACTGACCTCTATCTCCTCCTGCTGATAACACTGACACCTCTCACCTCCTGCTGATAACACTGACACCTCTCACCTTCTGCTGATAATACTGATCTCTCTCTCTTCCTGCTGGTAACACTGACCTCTCCCACCTCCTGCTGATAACACTGTCATTGCTCAGGTCCTACTGATAACACTTACACCTCTCTCACCTTCTTCTGATAACACTGACCCTTCTCAGGTCCTGCTGATAATATTTACCACTCTTAAGTCCTTCTGATAACAGTGACCTCTCTCACCTCTTACTGATAAAACTTACACCACTTTCTTCTTGCTGATAACACTAACCTCTCTCTCTCTTCCTGCTGATAATACTGACCTCTCTTCCTGATGATAACACTGACCTCTCTCACCTTCTGCTGATAACACTGACCTCTCTCACCTCCTGCTGATAACACTGACCTCTCTCACCTCCTGCTGATAACACTGACCTCTCTCACATCCTGCTGATAACACTGACCTCTCTCACATCCTGCTGATAACACTGACCTCTCTCCTCTCCCGCTGATGACACTGACCTCTCTCACCTCCTGCTGATAACACTGACCTCTCCCACCTCCTGCTGATAACACTGACCTCTCTCACTTTCTGCTGATAACACTGAACTCTTCCACCTCCTGCTGATAACACTGACCTCTCTCACCTACTGCTGATAACACTGACCTCTCTCACCTCCTGCTGATAACACTGACATCTCTCACCTCCTGCTGATAACACTGACCTCTCTCCCTTCCTGCTGATAACACTCACCTCTCCCACCTCCTGCTGATAACTCTGACCTCTCTCACCTCCTGCTGATAACTCTGACCTCTCTCACCTCCTGCTGATAACACTCACCTCTCCCACCTCCTGCTGATAACACTGACCTCTCTTAGGTCTTGCTGATAACACTGACCTCTCTTAGGTCTTGCTGATAACACTGACCCCTCTCAGGTCCTGCTGATAACACTGACCCCTCTCAGGTGCTGCTGATAACACTGACCTCTCTCACCTCCTTCTGATAACACTGACCTCTCCCACCTCCTGCTGATAACACTGACCTCTCTTAAGTCTTGCTGATAACACTGACCTCTCTCTCACCTCCCGCTGATAACACTGACCTCTCCCCGCTCCCGCTGATAACACTGACCTCTCTCACCTCCCGCTGATAACACTGACCCCTCTCAGGTCCTGCTGATAACGACCTCTCTCACCTCCTGCTGATAACACTGACCCCTCTCAGGTCCTGCTGATAACACTGACCTCTCTTAGCTCCTGCTGATAACACTCACCTCTCCCACCTCCTGCTGATAACACTGACCCCTCTCTCAGGTCCTGCTGATAACACTGACCTCTCTCACCTCCCGCTGAAAACACAGACCCCTCTCAGGTCCTGCTGATAACACTGCCTCTCTCACCTCCTGCTGATAACACTACCTCTCTCAGGTCCTGCTGATAACACTGACCCCTCTCAGGTCCTGCTGATAACACTGACCTCTCTCAGGACCTGCTGATAACGACCTCTCTCACCTCCTGCTGATAACACTGACCCCTCTCAGGTCCTGCTGATAACACAACTCTGAGATAAAGAACCATCAAGTGATCCTCTCCCTGCTCCTATTAGAGCTCATTGAAGGGAAGCCAGAGAGACAAATCGTGAGGTCAAGTACAAAGAGGAACTTAAAAATATTATATTAAAAAAACAATAGAAAAAAATCCATGTAATAGTCGCCTGCTGCTTGTTAATACGCGAGAAGCAGCAGGTGCCGGCGGTCGTGTCCCTCTCAGATCCGTGTGTGACCGGCATCTTATGGGCTCCTTGTAGGATCAGATCCATAGACGACTTGTCCTTCTGCCCCTTAAAAAAAGTTCTGACCCAATTCCAAAGCCTCTCAGGGCCGCTCAGGGCTTTGGTTTTGGGGCAGTTTCCGTTCTAGCTCTGCTGTACCGTGGTTGCCTGCATGTTACGCCGTGTTTGAATGACAATCTCCGTCCGGTCACAGGTGCGGGTCAGGGCGATGGTTTTGGGGCAGTTGCTGTACCGCGGTGGCCTGCATGTTACAGCGCGATTGAATCTCCGTCGGGTCACAGGTGCGGGTCAGGGCGTTGGCTTGGTTTTGGGGCAGTTGCTGTTCTGCCGGCGGCCTGCACTGGGGCGGCTCCTCTCGCGTTTGAATGACAGTCACCGTCGGGTCATAGGTGCGGGTCAGGGCGTTGGTTTTGGGGCAGTTGCTGTACTGCGGTGGCATGCATTTTACAGCGCCTTTGTATCTCCGTCCGTTCTCAGGTTCGTTTCAGGGCGTTGTTTTTGGGGCAGTTGCTTTACCGCGGTGGCCTGCATGTTACAGCGCGATTGAATCTCCATCCGGTCACAGGTGCGGGTCAGGGCGTTGGTTTTGGGGCAGTTGCTGTACTGCTGGCGGCCTACACTGGGGCGGCTCCTCTCGCGTTTGAATCTCCGTCGGGTCATAAGTGCCGGTCAGGGCGTTGGTTTTGGGGCAGTTGCTGTTCTGCCGGCGGCCTGCACTGGGGCGGCTACTCTTGCATTTGAATGACAGTCACCGTCGGGTCATAGGTGCGGGTCAGGGCGTTGTTTTTGGGGCAGTTGCTGTACCGCGGTGGCCTGCATGTTACAGCGCGATTGAATCTCCATCCGGTCCCCAGGTACGGGTCAGGGCGTTTGTTTTGGGCAGTTGCTGTACCCGCGGTGACCTGACATGTTACAGGCGATTGAAATCTCCGATCGGGTCACAGGTACGGGTCAGGGCGTTGGTTTTGGGGTCAGTTGCTGTACTGCTGACGGCCTGATATGGGCAGCTCCTCTCGGGTTTGAATCTCCGTCTGGGTCACCAGGTGCGGTCAGGGCATTGGCTTGTTTCTTGGGTCAGTTGCTGTTACAGCGGTGGCCTGCATGTTTTTACAGCGCGATTGATCTCAGTCGGGGTCACGGTGCGGGTCAGGGCGTTGGCTGTTTTTGGGGCAGTTGCTGTACCCGCGGTGCCTGCATGTTACAGCGCGATTGAATCTCCGTCGGGTCACAGGTGCGGGTCAGGGCGTTGGCTTGTTTTTGGGGCAGTTGCTGTACTGCGGTGGCCTGCATGTTACAGCGCATTTGAATCTCCGTCCGGTCACAGGTGCGGGTCATGGCGTTGGTTTGGGCGGCAGTTGCTTTTCCGCGGTGGATGCATGTTACAGCGGATTGAATTCTCCGTCGAGGTCACAGGTGCGGGTCAGGGCGATGGTTTTGGGGCAGTTGCTGTACCGCGGTGGCCTGCATGTTACAGCGCGATTGAATCTCCATCCGGTCACAGGTGCGGGTCCTCGGGGAGGTTTGACGACTTCTGGCGCCCGGACGGACTTGCGGGCTTTGAATAACTTGTCTCTGTCTCAGGTGTTAAGCGGAGGAGTCGCGGGTCAGCTCTCGGCGCGCGCAGCGGTCAGCGGCGCCCTCCCCTGGGAGCGCTCTGTGGCAGCCAGCCAGGTGGAATATTGATGGCCGCTCACATGCGTTCAACCGTTGGCAGTTCAGAGACTCGGTGGCGTTAATTAGCAGTAACTCCTGAGCCGCGGGAGATGGATGGGGGCGCCGCGCAGCAGGGTGTCAGCTGGCAGGGAGCCGCCGTACATCAGCCCTGTGAGTGGCAGATACACAAAGCCCTTCACCGAATGAGCGGCCAACACCGCTCCTGCACCTCTCAGGTGAACACCGCTAATTGTATCCTCACCTGAAGAGACGGAGCAGAGTCCTCCTGCATCTTACTGACAGCTCCCCGGGACCACGGCCAAAATCCAGCAAATCAGCTCCAAGAGGCGGGAGGGGCGGCCCTGCCAAGATGGAAGCCTGACGCTGCGAAAGTGAATGTCAGCGAGCCGGCCCCGAAACCTGTGCACACACTGAACGATGAGAGTAACCGGACCTGACAAGACCAACAGTATCAGAGCGGTTATAATCCTGTACATAGGAGCAGTATTATAGTAGTTATATTCTTGTACATAGAGGACAGTATTATAGTAGTTATATTCTTGTACATAGGAGCAGCATTATAGTAGTTATATTCTTGTACATAGGAGCAGTATTATTAGTAGTTATTTTTCTTGTACATAGGGGGCAGTATTATAGTAGTTATATTCATTGTACATAGGAGCAGTATTATAGGAGTTATATTCTTGTAGATAGGTGGCAGTGATTATAGTTGTTATATTCTTGTACATAGGGAGACAGTATTATATTATTTTATATTTTACAGGAGTTATATTCTGTGTACATAGGGGGCAGTAATTTTGTAGATATTATTCTGGACATTGGAGCAGTTATTATAGTAGTTATATTCTTGTACATAGAGCTGTATTTAATAGTTATATTCTTGTACATAGGGGGCAGTATTATAGTAGGTATTTTCTTCGTAATAGAGAGCAGTAGTTTATAGTTGTTATATTTTGCTACATAGGGCAGTATTATAGTAGTTATATTCTTGTACATAGGGGCAGTATTATAGTAGTTATAGTACTTGTACATAGGAGCAGTATTATAGTAGTTATATTCTTGTATTATAGGGGGCAGCTATTATAGGTCGTTATATTCTGTGTACATAGGGGGCAGTATTATAGATGTTGTTATTCTTGTACATAGGGGGCAGTATTATAGTAGTTTATTCCTGTATATAGGGGCAGTGATATAGTAGTTATATCTTGACATAGGAGCAGTATTATAGTAGTTATAATCTTGTACATAGGAGACAATATTATAGTAGCTATATTCTTGTACATAGGCGCTGTATTTAGTAGTTATATTCTTGTACATAGGGAGCGTATTATAGAAGTTATATTCTTGTACATAGAGGGCAGTATTATAGAAGTGAAGCTATGTTCTATGTACATAGGGGGCCGTATTATCAGTAGTTATATTCCTGTCATATAGGGGGCGTGTTATAGTAGATTATATTTCTTGTACATGGAGCGTATTTATAGAGTTAATTCTTGGTACATAGGAGACCAATATTATAGTAGTTATATTCTTGTACATAGGCGGCCGTTATTATAGTAGTTATATTCTTGTACTTTGGTGCAAGTATTAAAGAAGTTATATTCTTGTACCTAGGGGGCAGTATTTAGTTGTTATATTCTTGTACATAGGGAGCAGTATTAAGGAGTTATATTCTTGTACATAGGGGCAGTATTATAGTAGTTTATATTCTTGTACTGGTGCAGTATTATAGTAGTTATATTCTTGTACATAGGGAGCAGTATTTATAATGTTATTATTCTTGTACATAGGGGGACAGTTATTATAGTAAGCTATATTCTTGAACATCGGAGCAGTATTATAGTAGTTATATTCTTGTACATAGGGGCAGTATTATAGTAGTTATATTCTTGTACTAGGGGCAGTATTATAGTAGTTATATTCTTTGTTCATAGGGAGCAGATTATAGTAGTTATATTCATTGTATATAGGGGGCTGTATTATAGATGTTATATTCTTGTACATAGGGTGGCAGTATTACTAGTAGTTATATTCCTGTATATAGGGGGCAGTGTTATAGGTAGGTATATTCTTGACATAGGAGCAGTATTATAGTAGTTATATTCTTGTACATAGGGACAATTTTATAGTTGTTATATCTTGTACATAGGGGGGCAGTATTATAGTAGTTATATTCTTGTACATAGGGGGCAGTATTATAGTAGTATATTCTTGTACATGTGAGCAGTGATTTATGTAGTTATATTTTTGTAATTAGGAGCAGTATTATGTAGTTATATTATTGTACATAGGGCGGAGTTTATCCCCAGTAGTTATATTCTAGTTTTTTTTACATAGGGGCAGTGTTCTAGTAGTGATATTCTTGTAAATAGAGGTCAGTATTATAGTAGTTATATTCTAGTACATAGGGGCAGTGTATAGTAGTTATTTTCTTGTACTTTGGGGCAGTATTTTAGTAGTTATATTCTTGTACATAGGAGAAGTATTATAGTAGTTATATTCTTGTCATAGGAGGCAGTTTTATACGGTAGTTATATTTTTGTACAATAGGAGCAGTATGTGTATAGTAGTTATATTCTTGTTACATAGGGGCAATATATAGTGTTATATTCTCCCCCACCTTGTACACTAGGGGGGTAGTATTATAGTAGTTATATTCTAGTACATAGGGGCAGTGTTATAGTAGTTATATTCTTGTACATAGAGGTCAGTGTTTCATAGTAGTTATATTCTTGTACATAGGAGCAGTATGTATAGTTGTTATTAGTCTTTGTACATGGAGGCCAGTTTTTATTTATAGTAGTTATTATTCTTGTACATGGAGCAGTATTATAGTAGTTATATTCTTGTACATAGGAGGCAGTATTATAATAGGTATATTCTTTGTTGTAGGGGGTAGTGTTGTTGTAGTTATTTTCTTATACTTGGGTGATAGTGTTATAATAGCAGTAATAACATTCATCTTTGTGCGGTATGTTTTTCTCTGCTGGTGGTAAATGGAGGATTATTTCATCTTGCTTATTGAATATGTAATGTTAGTGGCCGGGCAATCGTGCAGCCACCTATGACTCACGTTATTATAATGGGATATTATAGCCGCTGTGTATTTTGAAGGGGAATTCACACAGTTTTGTTGCTAAACTCTCTTCTCCTCTTAATCTCTATAGAGTAGAGAAATTTCTGCTACCAAAAAAAAAAAAAGGCAGCTCCATTTAGATTAAAAAGAATTATTTTTTAGATGATGATTTTCGCCTCTATGTCGAAATTCGCCCTAAAGATTGTATTTATAACCGTTTTTTTCATTACTTTTTTTTAATTTTTTCTTTTTTCGGGCAATTTACGTTGAGTTTTGAGTGAAGCTGCAGGAGAACATTCATTATATAGATATTAACTTGTGCTTTGTGGAGGCAGCAGGTACATGAAGTGTTTACACGTGGTTTTGTCCTCCCGGGACTTGCAGAAAAAGGAGTCCACAATGAGCAGGAGGTAATTCCAGCTTCCCTGACTAAACGGGGGAGGAAAAAAGCACCTTGGGGTAGTGCTGCAAATAAGTTCAATGAAAAATCTGGATCAGCACTAAAATTATTTTTGGAAGGTAAAAAACTGCATTCTGTCAGAATTTAAACTACCCGATTCACGGGTCTTGGGTAGGTGACACATTACGAACGAAGCTTTGACAGAAGAGATCGTTTGAAATGCGTCAGTCTTAATCCATGTATTGAACATGTGGTATCTGGAATTTTACATAGGAAAAGCAAAAAATTTGTTTTAAAAAAGGGGGCCCGGGATTGTTCAAGTAAACGCGGGGGCAAAAGGGGGCCCCATTTTTCCCCCTGGGGGAGGTTTTTGGGAGCCTGTTTGGAATATCCCTTTTTGGGGGTTTTTTTGACATAAAAGTTTTAAAAAGGGTTTGCTTAAAACCCGCCCCCGGGGGGGGGGGGGGCGGGGGGGGGCCGGGGGAGAGAGTGCATAAAGGGAGGGAAATAAGAAGTTTTTTAAACTTAGTTTCCCCTATGGATGAAGGTTTTGAAACCCATAAGGCAAGAACCTTCAGATAGTTATCTAAGCCTTTTCTAAACCCTCACGTGTTCCTGCCGTGACCAGCTCCTCATGAAGACTATTCCACAGATTTATATTTCTCATAGTAGAGAAGTCATTCCTCCTCTGGAGATTTAATCCTTTTTTCCTCTCGGTGGAGGGAGCATCCCCTTTGTCTTTTGAGGGGGCTTTACATGAAATAGCTTTTTCCCATACTTTTAGGGGGCGATTTATATCTCCCCGGAGCCGTCTTTTCTCAAAAATAAATAAGTTTAATTCTTTTAACCTCTCCTCATAGCTAAATTCTCCATTCCCCTTATTAGTTTGGTTGCTCGTCTTTTCACTCTCTCTAAGATGCTCCATTCCTCTTATTAGTTTCGTTGCTCGTCTTTGCACTCTCTCCAAGATGCTCCATTCCCCTTATAAGTTTGGTTGATAGTTTTTGCACTCTCTCTAACATGCTCCATTCCCCTTATCAGTTTGGTTGCTCGTCTTTGCACTCTCTGTGAGATGCTCCTTTCCCCTTATTAGTTTAGTTGCTAGTTTTTGCACTCTCTCTAAATTGCTCCATTCCCCTTATTAGTTTTGTTGCATGTCTTTGCACTCTCTCTAAGATGCTCCATTCCCCTTATTAGTTTTGTTACTCATCTTTGTACTCTCTCTAAGATGCTCCATTCCCCTTATTAGTTTGGTTACTCATCTTTGCACTCTCTCTAAGATGCGCTATTCCCCTTATTAGTTTGGTTGCTTATCTTCACACTCTTTCTAAGATGCTCAATTCCTCTCATTTGGTTGCTCATCTTTACACTCTCTCTAAGATGCTCCATTCCCCTTATTAGTTTGGTTGCTCGTCTTTGCACTCTTGCTAAGATGCTCCATTCCCCTTATTAGTTTGGTTGCTCGTCTTTGCACTCTCTCTAAGATGCTCCATTCCCCTTATTAGTTTGGTTGCTCATCTTCACACTCTTTCAAGATGCTCAATTCCTCTCATTTGGTTGCTCATCTTTACACTCTCTCTAAGATGCTCCATTCCCCTTATTAGTTTGGTTGCTCGTCTTTGCACTCTAGCTAAGATGCTCCATTCCCTTATTAGTTTGGTTGCTCGTCTTTGCCACTCTCTCTAAGATGCTCCATTCCCCTTATTAGTTTGGTTGCTCATCTTCACACTCTTTCAAGATGCTCAATTCCTCTCATTAGCTTGCTTGCTTGTCTTTGCACTCTCTCTAAGATGCTCCATTCCCCTTATTAGTTTGGTTGCTCGTCTTTGCACTCTCTCTAGCTCCATTACATCCTTTCTATAACCTGGAGGCCAAAACTGAACAGCCTATTCCAAGTGAGGCCGCACCAATGCTTTATACAGCAGTAATATTACATCCCTTTCCCTATGTTACATAGGGAGCAGCTTTGACAAAGCTTTGACAGGGAACGGATTTGTTCAAAATGCGTCAGCCTGAGCCCACGTCTTGACCCAGTGATATCAGTCATGTTTTATATTCTGATGGAATAAAGTATTTATGTTTTTATATATGGAGTGCTGGATTACAGATTTGCTCAAAACGCGTCAGCCTGAGCCCATGTCTTGACCCAGTGATATCTGTAATGTTTTATATTCTGATGGAATAAAGTATCTCTGTTTTTATATATGGAGTGCTGGATTTCAGATTTGTTTGAAACGCGTCAGCCAAAGCCCATGTCTTGACCCAGTGATATCTTTAATGTTTTACATTCTGATGGAATAAAGTATCTATGTTTTTATATATGGAGTGCTGGATTTCAGATTTGTTTGAAACGCGTCAGACACAGCCCATGTCTTGACCCAGTGATATCTGTAATGTTTTATATTCTGATGGAATAAAGTATCTATGTTTTTATATATGGAGTGCTGGATTTCAGATTTGTTTGAAACGCATCAGCCTGAGCCCATGTCTTGACCCTGTGATATATGTAATGTTTTATATTCTGATGGAATAAAGTATGTATGTTTTATGTAGATATGGAGTGCTGGATTACAGATTTGTTTGTTTGAAACGGGCAGCCTGGCCATTTTTTGACCTGTGATTCTCTAATTTGTTTTTCTGCGGAATCAAAGACTGTTTTTATATGTGGAGTGCTGGATTTCAGATTTGTTTGAAACGCGTCAGCCAAAGCCCATGTTTTGACCCTGTGACATCAGTCATGTTTTATATTCTAATGGAATAAAGTATCTTTGTTTTATGCAGATATGGAGTGCTGGATTTCAGATTTGTTTGAAACGCGTCAGCCTGAGCCCATGTCTTGACCTGTGTATCAGTTCTTTGTTTAAATTCTAATGGAATAAATATTTTGTTTTTATGAGTATGGGTGCTGGATACAGATTTCTCTTGAGCAGATGAAAGGGCGTGAGCGATGGCTTCGGGTTGTGTTCATTATCTGCCATTTGCACCTTCCACTTTTCACTAAGATGCTCCATTCCCCTTTTTCCTTTGGTTGCTAGTTTTTGCACTCTCTCTAAAATGCTCCTTTCCCCTTATTCGTTTGGTTGCTCATCTTTTCTCTCTCTAAGATGCTCCATTCCCCTTATTCATTTGGTTGCTAGTTTTTGCACTCTCTCTAAAATGCTCCTTTCCCCTTATGTTATTGGTTTGTTTTTTTTTCGTTCTTTGCACTCTCTCTAAGATGCGCTATTCCCCTTATTAGTTTGGTTGCTCGTCTTTTCCCTCTCTCTAAGATGCTCCATTCCCCTTATTAGTTTAGTTGCTCATCTTCACACTCTTTCAAGATGCTCAATTCCTCTCATTAGCTTGCTTGCTTGTCTTTGCACTCTCTCTAAGATGCTCCATTCCCCTTATTAGTTTGGTTACTCATCTTTTCTCTCTCTATAGATGCTCCATTCCCCTTTTTCATTTGGTTGCTGTTTTTGCACTCTTTAAGATGCCCATTCCCCTTAATTAGTTTGGGTTGCTTCGTCTTTGCACTTTTCTTAAGATGCCCCATACCCCCATTATTAGTTTGGTTGCTAGTTTTTGCACTCTCTCTAAGATGCTCCATTCCCCTTAGTATTTTGGTTGCTTGTGTTTGCACTCTCTCTAAGATGCGCCATTACCCCTTATAATTTGGTTGCTTGTGTTGCACTCTCTTAAGTGCCCCTTCGTGTTGCCGGGGCAGGAATCGCAGGGGTGTGAGCGATGGCTTCGGGTTGTGTTCATTATCTTCCATTTGCACCTTCCACTTCTGCTCTGTGAGATTTTGTGATGATGGAAAGGTTCCTCTGCAGTTATGTTAAGTGATATAACGAGCCCATCATGGACTCGGCGGCCGCCGGTTATTTGGTAAACATCCCACATAATCCGCGTCCATTATATCAGCCGTGATTGCTGCGAAACGTTCATCCCTAAACAGCATTCTCCCCGTGATCCATTATGCGGCCCGTGCATCTGAGCGGCGTCTTTTTTCCCCCCGGCCCGGACCCGGGGGGAAAGGGAGAGCTGTTTACACGGGGGGTTTTTGTTTCTCACAAACCGTTCCAAAAAAAGATTCTCAGGGCCACGCTGGGGCATTAACTTCTTCCCCCCGCGCCGACCCCCCGCCGTTTTGTGGTATTGTTTGGGTTTTCCCTGGGCTTTCCCCCCCCCCCCCCCCCCGATTCCAGCAGAATGAGAAACCTAAAGGTGAAGTGGAAAAGGCTAGTTTTTGCGCGCTGCAAATAAACTGCACGGAATGTGCTGACTGCGGCGCGCTTAAATCCACTGGGCGGAAAGGACAGGGATCAGGGGGCGGGGAAACCGCGGTTGTCAGGGGATGCGAGGACCGGCGGTTCTTCTCCCCAGCTGCGCGCTCAGCACTGCGCTTTGGGGTTCAAAAAAGGGGGTTGGGGACGGGGAAGTCGGGAGGTGTCATGATTAAAACATTCTGCTTGCTGTCAGTGGAGAGGAGAAGTTTTTTTGTTCTGGAATCCAGTCTTGTGGCAAAGAAATCAGCAGTACAGAGCTCTTTTCTGTCTTTCAAGGGGTGTTCTCCCCACAGAGCTTGCTTTAAAACCACTCAGGTGGGGCGTTTACAGCTTCAGGCTCCCACTTCCTTTCAGGTGTGGGTGGTTCTACAGCTTCGGGGCTCCACTTTGTTCAGGTGTGGTGGTTTACAGCTTCAGGCCACACTTCTGTTCGGCTGGGGGCTTTTCTACGCTTCGGTCCCACTTTTTTCGGGCTGTGGGTTTTTCTACAGCTTCAGGCCACATTTCCCTGTTCAGGCGTGGGTGGTTTTACAGCTCGGGGCTCACACCCTTTTCAGGTGTGGGGGTTCTACAGTTTCGGGCTCCCACTTCCTGTTCAGGCTGTGGGTGGTTTACAGCTTCAGGCTCCCCTTTCCTGTTCAGGTGTGGGCAGTTCTACAGCTTCGCCCCATTTTCCTTTTTCAGGTGTGGGTGGTTCTACAGTTCGGCTTTTTCTTTCTTTTTCAGGCTGGGGAGGTTTACGATTCAGGCCCACTTCTGTTCGCTGGGGGCATTTTTACGCTAGGTTCCCCCCTTTCCTTTTTGCTGTGGGTGGTTTACAGTTTCAGCTCCCTTTATGTTCAGGTGGGGAAAGGGCTCTACGTTAGGTTCCACTTCCTGTTCAGGTGGGGGATGGTTCTACGCTTCGGGCCCCACTTTCTGGTCGATTTGCGGGGGTTCAAAGCTTAGGCTCCAGTTGCTGTTGGCTGTGGGCAATTCTACAGCTTCAGGCCCCCACTTCCTGTTCATTATGTGGGTAGTTCAACAGCTTTAGGTTTTCATTCTCGGGTTCAGGCTGGGGTGTCCAAAGTTTTTGAGCTCCCACTTAAAAAAACAGGTCCCAAAAACGGGGTTAAAAACCAACGGTACAAAAACAGGTTAAAACCAACGCGTTTCAGGCATCACATTTTAGCCCTAGATCACGGTTATCCGTGGCTATTTGTCGGGAGCCCGGATATCGTGCGGTCGGAAGCAGCTGTAATCAGCTGGAGTAACAGGTGCGAAGAAGCAAGTATTGTGGTGAGCTTCACTTCATTATTACATAAGGATTGTGTGTTAGGATGTAGGTGGTTTTTTCTCGTTGGCTCCATTCCCTGTTAGGTGTGGGGGGTTTAAATTAAGGTCCCATTTCCTTTTCGGCTGTGTTTGGTTTTCTAGAGATTCGGGGCTCTCGCTTCCGTGTCAGGCAGTGGGTGGTTCTCTGCTTCGGCTCCTATTCCCTGTTCGGGTTGTGGGGGGTCTACAACTTCAGGGTCCTATTTCCCGTTCGGTTGTGGGTTCTTCTACGCTTCAGATCCCTTTTTCTGTTAGGCTTTTGTTGGTTCTACAGACCAGGCCCCACTTTCGGGTTCAGGTGGGGTGGTTTAAGTTCAGGCACCTGGCCCCCATGCAATGCTTTTTCCTCCCCCCTACTACTGCACCCCATCGTGGCCCCCCCCCCTTTGCATCCATGTCCCTGGAGCCCATGCAATTTTTTATGTCTCCCCCCTACTTCAATCCCCCCCTTTTTTCAATGCCCCCTACAATAGGCAAAAAATTTTATGGGTCGGACTCAAAAAATATAAATTATTTTTTTTTTCTATCTCTTGGCTATAAAGGCAGTAACCTCTTTGTTTGGCCCAAGGAGGCAAAGGTTGTAACTGGGATCTTGTACACTTTCAAATGAAAGGGAACCGGGGCGGGGAGCAGGGGGCCCGGTAATGGGGCGTCCGTTTGCTGCAGTTTTGGGGGCTATGTAAAAGTCGGGTCAGTGTTCGTGGCGACCAAAACAGAACCTACCCTTTTGGGAGGTTTTATGTAGTCAAAGGGGGCTTATAAAAGGGGGAGGCCGTAATAAAGGGCGAACATGGGCAGATTCCAGAGCTGAGGCGTAAATCCGTCATCATCACCTGAGGAAGCGCTGGTGCTGGCGTGAAACGCGTAGAGCCCTGGAATGCTTAATGCACAATAAATAGGAGAACTTTATTCCTGCTTTTATTTTTTTGTTTTTCCACTTATGGAGGTTTGTGTCTTGCTCTGTTGGGGGTATTGGGGCTGGCACTGTTGGGGGTATTGGGGCTAAATTGTTTTATTCACCAACTTTTTTATTTCCCTCACTTTTATATTTACTTTTATTATAGGGCACTTTTATTTTTTCCTCTTTATATTTTGGGGGTGGCACTGTTGGAGGTATTGGGGGGGCATGTTGGATTTTTTTGGGGGCTGGCACTGTTGGGGGTTTGTGTTTTGCACTGTTGGGGGTATTGGGGCTGGCACTGTTGGGGGTATTGGGGCTGGCACTGTTGGGGGTATTGGGGCTGGCACTGTTGGATGTATTGGGGCTGGCACTGTTGGAGGTTTGTGTTTTGCACTGTTGGAGGTATTGGGGCTGGCACTGTTGGAGGTATTGGGGCTGGCACTGTTGGGGGTATTGGGGCTGGCACTGTTGGGGGTATTGGGGCTGGCACTGTTGGGGGTATTGGGGCTGGCACTGTTGGGGGTATTGGGGCTGGCACTGTTGGAGGTTTGTGTCTTGCTCTCTTGGATGTATTGGTGCTGGCACTGTTGGAGGTATTGGGGCTGGCACTGTTGGATGTATTGGGCGGCATGTTGGGGGATTGGAGGGCCTTTTGGGGGGATTGGAATGGCCTGTTGGTGGTTTTGGAGGGGCCCCGTTGGTGGTTTGGGGGGTGGCATTTTTGGTGGTATTGGGGCTGGCACTGTTGGGGGTTTGGGCGGGCCCCCTGTGGTGTTTTGGGGCTGGCACTTTTGGGGGTTTTGGGTGTGGCATGTTGGTGTATTGGGCGGGGCATGTTGGGGGTTTGGGGGCTGGCTCTGTTGGATGTATTGGGGGGGCATGTTGGATGTT